>JWZT01002658.1:20698-66684 GCA_000827895.1 Thelohanellus kitauei
CACTGAATTTTTTGGTTAATAATATTTTCTGACAAAATTATAATTGCGATTTTTTATAATCACACGTTTTTTAAAAGCATCGATTCGAATATATTCAAAAGCATTCTTTTCTCAACTACACATATAAATGATATTGATTGTCATATGATCAGAATACTTGTCAAAGAATGAAAATATCCGTAAATTTCTTAAACAGTATATTGGAACTTTGTATATTCATCACAAAAATATAAAATTTGAACAAAAACAATCAATCAATTAGGATCAAATTAAAATTCTTTTAATTTTAAGAAAGAATTTGTTGTTCGATGAGCATTAAATTTTATTTCATCAAACATTATAGATGTTAACAATACTGGGATTTGGAATTAACCAAACATTTTTTGATGATGTGACCTTTAATTGAAGATTTTGATTTTCTATGACGTTGATCCAAACAAGACATACTCTGTTTCTATAAATGGCCATATTGAACTCGTCGTTGCATATCGAAAGTTTAGAATCAATTAATTAAACTCAAACGTTTTAATTGTCGTTAAAAATTTCTAATCAACAAAGTGATAATTCTGTCATTTTTTTGATACCTTTCATGTTATCAGATTCATATCTAAACTCATCTCATTGATGATAACATTTTTAAATATAATATTCTTATTATCGTATTCATACTTAACGGATATATTCGTCTCGTATCTGTTTATTCAGTTTTGATACAAACCCTCAATTTTGTGGATTTATCTGATTCATTCTGATTTAAACTTTGTAATTATTCGAACATACTAATTTGCGAAAATATGTAATCTAAATTATACTTTCAATTTTTTTTAAATTAAAAAAAAGTGTTTAATCTGAGAATTTACTAAAATTGAGGTACTATTGAATTGATAGTTTTTAAGTATTAGATTTTTCAAAAAAATACATACTTAAGGAAATTCTAATCTTTTGATTTTAACATCTTAAAGTTGTAGAGATAGATGAATGGTCTTAAATTTTTTTCTTGACCGATTGGATGTCTTTTTAAAGCATGATCACGTCAGAAGTTTGAATCCATAAGCATCACAAAATATAATCTTCGAGTTAACATAATCAAAACGAATACCTCGTTTTATTTTCTCGCGTTAACTATTCTAATTCAATCATATATGCTGACCAAGCAATATTAAATCAAAAGAATTATATACAACATAATTCATTTGTCGGTGAAAAATATTTCGTCTTGAGGAACTTTTATCATATTATTTTAGGGTAAATTCAGATACAAAATATCTCATCATCACATAACTCAAATCAAGCATATATTAGAAAAACTGAAATCTTTAAAATACGGATATGATTAATCAAAGTTAGAAATATTACTAATAACGAGCACAAAAGTTCAGGTTTTTCAAAAATAATCTACCACTATGTTCTTTCTGATTTTTAATTGCTTTTATACATTTTTTTATTCAAAAGTTTTTTTTTTTCATATTAAACAAATTATTAATTTAGGCAAACAACTGAACCAGAACAACGAAGATTCTGAGATGAATTTTAAATAAATGAAAATATTGAATCACTTTATTTTGAAAATTCATGGTCTTAATTTTTAAATATGTGATTCGATATGATGGGATACTGCGATCATATATATTTCAATGAATTTAAGGAGGACGAATCAGAATTTTAGTTCATATGATAAAGATACGAAATAGGTTTATATTTGGAAGAAATATCAATACGAACTCGTTCGCTCTAATTGGACAAAATCTTGTATTTTATTTCATTACATGAAAATAAAGTCATCTAGAAAGTACCTTGGCCTTTTACCTCCAATTTATATTAATTGGAAAGGCCAAATAATTGATATTTATCAATCTAACATAATTTATGACTAGACGAAAGGCACATTGATTTAAAAATATACTAATAATCCAATCGCTATTCTTACCTGTTAAAATGTGTACATAAGTTACGAATCAATACTGTTGTTGAAAATATATTAACGTTCAATTAGTTTAAGACCTTGGTAATTGTCTCAAATTATATAAGTCACAAATATAAGATTTCTAGTGAATAGAATTGGCCATTCGATCTACAATTTTTCACAGTTTTATAAGATATATTAAACTAAATAAAAGGAATGAATTGGATTTATTATCATCAAAAAGTCTGCCTGTTATTCTATCCTGTATACAACTTAAAAGTATTTCAAAGTTTTTATGACAATTTGAAAACATCAGAACTTCATTTCAAATAATTGTTCACAATGAAGATTGATGTCAAAAATTCAAAATACTGAATGAATTACCATCTATTGCATGGTCTTGCTAGGTTGATGACAGTTATGAATGAAATGTCCATTTACAGATTATACGATATTCACGTTTTTTAAGACTTTTATGAAACCGCGGTAACATGGATTCGCAATATTTTTATTTTTTTTTCGTCTTTTTTAAATATATATGTAATGAAATGTCAAAAAAGGCTAATATATTCGTTTTCAAATATAGTAGGGTTCATTCGTTTCTCTGAAAACCTGGGGCACACTCACAGGGAGATGCTAGTCATTATGTTCAGCATAAAATAACTGCATTAAAATAATTTGTTCAGAAATATAAGAACTTGTGTCTAAAGTGAGGTCTTTTAGCGATATTTAGTGAATTTCCATGGATTAATATATTCTATTTGTGAGCATGTTTAAATAAGATAAGTGTAATATTACTTTTTAAAGAAAACTATTACAGTGCCTTGCAATTGATTTCGTCGACGAGGGGCAACCTTTCAAATGGTCTCGAATTTATGCAGAAACTCAGCTTTAATATAGCAGGTTTGGTGGGTAATAGCGGCACTTTCATTGAAATAAATTTTGGAGAGCAAAAAAGGATTGTATCGTCGAAAATGAAAAAAATATGATGTTCAGCATGCATGTATGACATTGAAAATACTTACCATTTTTTTCGAATATGTGCATTAACAAACAAGACATTTAAATAAACTAAACTTATGCCTATGGGAAAAAACTACATAGATTAATTTAACTGTTTTTGTTAGTTCGTTTTATTTTCTGTAAAATTGCTTGTTACATTTCCTATTATTCATGACACCACCCATTTTTTTTAAGAAAAACAAGTTAATGGTAATTTTATTTCACGTTGTACATGCATGACGAACATTAATCTTTTCCATTTTGGTTGAAAAAGTTATGTTTTTCGTTCCTTAATTTATTTTAACAAAAATGCGGTTATTGGTGGCAAAACCTGGTAGAGAAAAAAATGATAATCTGCCCGAATTCGAGATCAATTTCAAGGGCGCTGCCTGCCGACGAACTTAATTGCAAAGAATTGTAATATCCAGTTAAGTTACACCTCTGTAAAATTCTACAAAAAAATTATCTCTCTAGAAACAACTGTTGTAGCAACATAATTAGTCTGTCGAGTATCGAAATATCATCGATTTTAGACAAAAATGAAGAGAGTATTCCAAGTTTAAAAAAATACATTTAAAATATTTATAAAGTAAAAATGATCTTTTTATATGATTTCTGATTTGGGTGTACATTATAAAAAACGAATGGAGGAGAAAAGCATAGGCTTTTTATATCTGATCTATTTGCAGGATTAGCGTGGTTATCTAAAATTTAGAGATGATAGTTTATTCAGACGTATGTAAAATGTATCACCGAAGTGTAAGTGACTAATAGTAGATTTTAGAAATCGAGGTTTGTTTATCTGTAAAAGAAAAAAAATATATTTGAAGTGCCATAAATTCATCTGTGTGAGACTAAAAATCACGTGTGTAGTTATTCATCGTTAAATTTTAACCATTGTTTAACATGCAAAACTTGTAAAAAATAGAACATCAACCAAAATTGTCAAGAGAATATGATGCTATCTGAGTAGAAACTTGTGACACGTACCACGACTCGTTAGAAGATGGTTTAGAGAGATAATTCTATTTTTACGCATATAAAATAAATTTTGATTCTGTGAGTTATTGGTTGACTGATACTTTCATTATCTAAGAGCCTATTATGTAAGATTCCATGTTTAAAATAGAATACGTTGATATGTATCTGTAATTTAAGATCATAAATAGATGTATTTATTGTTTCGGCTTAGTTTTTTTCAAACAAGAGCACAACATTTCAATACCTACATTACGATGACCTCGATTAAGACATCATACGGGTACAACTGTTAGTTTCAGCTCTAGAGTCCGGTTCGTTATCCTTATCTCTTTGGACATACAGGGTTATGCTAGCCTCGCGCTCGCAAAAAATCAACCATGAAACTTTCTACTCACGACACTTGCATTACGGATTAGCCTTCACTAGTGGCGGTATATTTTCATGTGTTCTCTAAGAGCGATTTAAAACAGATAAACAAAATATCTATTCAGCACATATAAATTTAGACTAAAGAAACAAATATAGAACCACGAAAAGTACTCGTTAATGTTGTTTAATAATATAATAAAGAAAAGTATAGTATTATTGAACATTAGCCTTAAATATTTTTAATTAAAAGCATTCAGCGAAATTAATACAAATTAGGTGATCATCTTTGGCCAATACCCAAAACCTTTTTACATTTTGAGATAAATGCTTCATGCACTCGCATGGACAAATATACTTCATTTTCATCCACGTATTTCCAAAGACCGTTAAATGTAAACTCAATGACGGTGTCTTTAAAAACATATTCCGTCAATGTCATGTCCTTTTATTACATCACGAAATTACTTTTCTCAGTATATTACAGTGATAAATTATTGTTTCGTAAGGAACCAACAATATCCATGTTCTCTGTTTCTCCAGTTCAGCTTGAAAAAAAATTGTTACCTTTTTTCGACAACGAATATTTACTATGTTCAAACGGTTGAAATTTAACATTCTCTAACACAAAATCAGAGTTTCCAAAACTCTCAAAAACTTCATTCGTGACTGTCATCCAGGATATTTCTTGAGTATGATAAAAAACATCCATAATCCTTATTTGTATATCAAATTTCTGTTTAAATATAGTATTACTGTCCAGTCAGCGTTATAATAGAAGTACGGTGCCCAGATTTCTGTCTCGTGGATATGCGTGCATTTTGTTTTCCAGCCTGTCATGTTAACTTGAAACAGGAGATCATGCGAAGAGGGTTTGAAGATATTGAATTCGACTAACACAGAAGTAGAGTGATCCGCGTTTGACGGCCCCAAATAACGGTATTTAACATAAATTAATCTAGACAGATGCTGATAATTAGACTCGCTTACAATGACTGCTATACATGAAAATTTCTCAGATTTCTCTTCAATAAAACGCAGTTCCGAGATATTCAATTCATTATCAGGTTTTAAAATATTCTATATTATTTATAATTATTACATGATTCTCAGATGTATTGATAAAAACCCACAATTTCAACAAATTATTGGAATCAAATAATGGATAATAATCATCATCTTGAACAGTTTTCACATAAAATTTGTAGGCGGTGAATGGAATATCAGGGTACCCAAAGCTTAGATAAATATTAAACATTTCATTTAAAAATCTTACCATTTTAGAGACGCTTTCTTCTCCATATCCGATCGAAAACTCTCCACAAGTCGATTGTCGGACATGCTGCAGATGATAAAAAATGGTCTCATTCAAATCAATAGATCTATCGTCGTTGTGCTCATGATTAATTACAACTTTCATCATGATGTAGGGTGGGACAAAGAGACGGAGACCAATATTTTTGAAACCTATTAAATGATTGGAATTCATCTAGTTATTTCAAAAAAGGTACAATCTTGAAGCATATTAAATTCTCATTCGAATCGTTCCCTATTTCTTGAGTGCTAGGAATTCCTAGAAGAATTAAAATAAACAGTCGGAACCTCATCTACCTAAATATTTAAATTAAAAGTTAATAACACGCAATTTTCTTATTACTTAATATAATCAAATGATTATTTGATTGATTAAGATCTAATTACTCATAATATATTAGACCAATTATTTTATATTAAAAATATACACCGATATTCATGTATGAACAATGTAGAGATTTCTGGGATTTATGATGAATTGGATCGAACAGATTCGCTGAGAAATTGCGAATGATCTCTCTGTGAAGTTGAATTTTTACTTCAGACAAATCTGGGTTTGAACCACTCAGAAAATATGACACGCATCTTTTATGCTCATTCGAATGGCCTTTGAACAAATTAGTATTAAATTACAAATCAAATATATAATAATCAAAACATTCATGAACAACCTTAAATTTATACATAATTTAATTCAACTAAACGATTTAATTATGGAATACTTTAACCATATTTGGGTGGAGCGTAATAAAAACTGAATGGTTTATTAATCAGAAGAATAAATTATAGTCTCTACATAAATAGTATCAATTAAATGCATTTCTAAAGAAATCTTAACATTAAATATGAGTTATCAAAATAAGATGAAAAATGTTTAAATATATATAGGGCGGTAGATTTTTATGGATTTAACGGATGTCAATATTCTCAAATAATCATAAACTTTGGTATGTAATCACATGTCACATTGATCATTCATAAATATCACTTTCACAGGTATAATGATATTTTTAGATTTTTAATATTATGAACATGTCTAGTAATACAATATATTTTAACAGTCTCGGATACTTGATACTTAGAGTACCATCAATGGAATCCCCATTTACAGAATTACCATTGAATATCGCACACATCCGATTCGCTATAGCGCATCCTATAATTCACTTATAATTCGTCGACAATAAATTCTAAATATGCATGTCCCCATAAATCTTGAACGTTTTATTTCATATTATGCTAAAATTTAACAAAAACAATGATTACTTTAACAACTGATGAAATTGGGAAACTTATGGTCAATAGACATAACGTAGAGCAACAACCCAAACTAAATTAGGATTGTTGGGCTGTTCTAGGTTTTATGGTTATGGGGTTATTTAGGTATTGGAAGCAGATGGGAGAATATTCCGAAAAATGACTGGGATTAATAAAAAATAGCTAATTGAGGAATTACTGGACTTTAAAACAGACTATGTTAAATAAGATCACTATGTTATCTGCGAGTCTAAAACGACGAAATTGATCTTAAATTTTCAGCTGAATGTCCACACCAAAACGACGTCGAATGTCGTTGAATATTTCCTCCATCATTAAATAAGGGGTACAGTTCATTCTAGAGAAAAATTAACTTCAGAAAGCGTAGAAGTCAGATATTTATACATCCAGATATTTATGGCCTCTTTATGGCGATCAATAAAACATGTATTTTGCAGATGAAAAAGCTTTTAAAATTAGCATAAGAAGTATATATGCTCGGTTGACTAGATATACTCTAATTAAGGTTATTTCCCAAAAAGCCAAATTAATAATCATTTTTTGTTTTATTACAAAATATGAATGGTTTATTATTAAATGACAGAAAAACAAAATTATTAAGAGCTTTATAGGATGCTCCTAACGAACTTATTTAGAACCCTAAAATTTAGAAGAATATGAAATTAGGTGTTTATCATCGATAACATAGAATCTCAAACGTATGAATAAAAATAATTCGAATCATAACATCATATTAATATATACCTCAACCATCTTAATAACCGTTTGTTTATCCAACTGAGGAAGATTCATAATTAAAATTTTTATCAGGAGAGAGACCCAAAAATTCAGCAAAACTAATTAATCCAATTAAAACATATATATTTAACAAATTGATCCTTGAGTATTTTTTTAATATATCTCAAACATATGAAGACATATATTTACCCTTGCCTTAATAAAGACATAATATAATGAAATAATTTAAAAGTTTCACAGGTCTATTTACTCATAAATTTTCTGGTAACATGTTTACTAATCTAAGCATATGAGCGCACTTCTGAAGAGCGCTACTTGAAATGTTTAAATTTCATTTAATATTTATTAGAAAATCATAGGCTGCCACTTGTATTCGACAAACAATAGTTTTAACACCTATTATCACGTTCTGGTTCGTTGCTTGTTCAAACTCGACCTGCATAATCTGTTAAAAAATTTATGAGTTTTTGTTAAATAGGGATCTTTTTTTGGTCATTTTTCCTGGGAAAAAAGTATTAAATAATATTATATATATACTTTTTGAGCCTAAGCCATTAATCATAAGTTATTTTTATTATGCGCGATTTACGTTAAATTTTTCACATATAAAATATCTGTTGTTTACAACGTTTTAAATCAAATATTATATAAAACCGAGAAAGATACAATCCAATCTAACACGGGGCTGTTAGTATCATGTTACCTTTATTTCCCTTATCATCTGTGGCAAATTTCGTGAGGAATTCTTTCATTAACCGGATAAAATATATTTTGTAAAATAATTTTCACCTTTAACATACTCGTATTTTTAAGATTTTTTAAGACCGCATTAAGACCCTGGGCTAATGTTTTATATCAATCAATGCGTATGAATTAAATCCTCCTATTCGCGGTTACGATAGAAATCGTTTAAATCTGAATTGAAGTTAAAAATTATGTCGATATTTTATCAATTTATGCAATCAATGATAATGAAATATATTTTAAGTTTCCCAAAATAGTTGCCTTAAACTGTAATTAATCAAAAGTTGGTTTAAGCAGTAAACTTTTTAAATAGCCAATGGACAGTGTAGTCAGATTTACCTCAAATTCTCCTGATTATTTGGAATCGAAATATATCACACATCGAGTGATTTTTTTGTTAAAATTATAATGATGCATTTTTTTAGAAATTAGTTCGGTCAATACATTTACTGAGCCAATTAGACAGCGTTTGAAAGCGAACCTTTACCCTATGTATTGCATGGAAATATTTTACGATTGCTTTTTTCATGAGATAAACAGAATCGTATCAATGAATACACTAAATAACCCAAGACCCCATAAATCACTAATGATGTTTTGAGATAAAAACACAAGATTGCCTGTAGATTTATTTCAAAATCGTAATGTATTAGAATTATTCGCATTGTTTGATACATTCTATATTAAAAAGGCCAACGATCATCAACCAGCTTTGTGATAAACCAACCCATGCAAGTGTTTTCTAGATTTCAGTTGTCTCTAACGTATGATTCAGTAAACGGATGATATTTTATTTATGAATAGTTAAATGGATTCAGTTCACTATGTAGCATCAAATACAGTTGAATAATTCGCAAATATTATAGATGTAATGGAATATAGAAAATATGATATTAAAAGAAAAATATAGGAAAATATAATTATCAACTTTATAAATATGGTAACTGGTTTGAAAATGGTAGAAAATATGAAAAAGATCCACAATATATTTAGGGTCATAAATTCGAAATAAAATTTTATGAAGCGAAAAAAATGAAAAATGAAGCATATACTTATCAAAAACTTTATATCAAGACATCTCGATTATCATTTAATATAGAGAACGACAAATGGTTGCTGTTTAAAGTGAAAAACAAACAGTATATGGGTCTTGGAATATTCATGTACAATATGACGAGAATCATATGCATATCTGATTAATTATATTTTGACACATACACTCATGACAAATAAAAAAGAGAGAAATGATAGTTTTACGATAATTAACGAGAGAATAGTACATTTATGGATAATTTTGATAGACTAAAACTAATGAACGTCGAGTGATAACAAGTTTATCTCTACTTTGGTGAAGTTTGCATGCAATATAATTAACCTGTCTTACAAACATAGGTTGTCAAATATGAAACAAAATGAATAGAAGACTTACTAATTCCTAGAGTCGATTGACAACGTTCTGTACAATTTTTTGATGTTATTACCTACTCGCCGCACAAAAGCCGGGTTATATTTTCTAAAAATATTTCTATCTTTTTTGAGTAAAGAGCGTAAATACACAGCAGAAGGTAAATGTTATATTGGTCAACACTTAATTTTCTGGAGTTTTGAAAATATATGTTGTATACATCTACGTCATAAACTTTCACACTTTCTCTATTAAAACAAAAAACTAAAATACTACACCAAAAATAAAACTTAGGCTTTTAAATATACGGTTTTCTAGGTCCTAAGCAGCTTTCGGATTCGTCACAATGGCGCTAAAAAGAACAGGTTCTCCCGAATAACTGTAGACAAAAAACAAAAATGGTCTTGTGACGTAAAATTCGTCGGTCTCATAGATAGATTCCTCAACCATATCCTCAATCTCTTCTTCAGAATTGACCCCCAACTCATCAATAGCTAGATTAGTAACCTGCATTAAATTTCCTACATAAACAGAATTATTCATCATTCGTCCAAAATTAGAGTGATCTTTATCAAATATGTCCTTGATTCCGAAGTGAATCATAGTTGCCACCAAATCATTTCGACTCAATATGTTCAATTTAGGAAGCTTCAATTTGACATATTTCTTTGTTGAATAGTTAAAATATGCCGGCATTTGATCAAGCTTTGTCAATAAAAAAAATACTTTGAAGTTTTGAAAAACATCCACTATCCTATGACCATCTCTAGGCAATACGATTGCTGAAAATAACGTTGGATATGTAAAATCCTTGAATAGAATCCGAAAATTATTCTCTGGTAAGTCGTACACACGATGATAACTTTCCTGATTCATCATGGAGACCTCGTATTGATTAGCATTATCATCATAAAATGTTTCATTTTTTGTTAAACCAGGCTTGAATTTCGTTCTCCAATCTGCGTGAAAGAATACGACATCAAAAAGCATAATCATGTTTTCTGTGAGGGTTGATTCATTAAAGATATTTTTGATCATTCCATAAGTCTCATAATATATCCAACTATTCATTTCATGAACTGATTTCGTGGGATTAGAAAAATCCAATTTTTTAATATGAAGACTGAAAATTAAATCCGCGATCAGTTCAAATTGATAATTAACATCATATGAACAGAATAGAGCTGAATTCTCCATCCTCAATTCTTCGGCCAAGTCTCTAAGATGGCGCCATCTTTTAGCAGTGTTTGAAATTGTCCATGTTCCTGTAAACTTTTCTTCACATTTTTCTCCTATAAACTGCGATAACTGGTCGCAACTTGGTCCTTTGAGACCAAAATTGATTATTCCCATCAGAACATAGAGGCTTATGCCACCGAATGCGATATTTCCTGATGCATTCTGGGAAACGTAGAGATGATTCAAAATGTTGAATGTAAATCTATTCACTGCTTCGGCTGACATTATCGTTTGTATTTATGTAATTAATTTAAATCTATATAATAATGCAATCAAAAAATAATTTGAATTTAACCATGTAATCAACTAAGCAATAATTTTGGAGTTCGATCTTTGATTTTTTTTAAATCATTAATCATTTTCAACAACAATATTTTGAATTATCATTATTTTCTATGGAAATATCATTCACTAATTGCGTATAAATTTACTATTATCGACATCTATTAATAAAACAAAGTAACTTGTGTGGTTTATGACATAAATACTTATCCAATAGACAAAAACTTAATCAGTTATTCAATAACTTGGTGATCCGTTGAGCGCGCATCATGTTAATGGATTTTTTTAGTAATTATTACATAAATAACCTATTAATTTTTTAAAAACCTCGTTTTTACTCCATTTTGCTGTTTTTTATTCTAATTTTTTGAGAAAAAAAGATTAAAATCGAAAAAAGCTAATGAATATTGTTTAGTTTTCTATAGTTGCGTTTTTTATTGACTCTTTAAAACATTTTCTTCATTTACGTGCTAACAAATAATATCTTGTGTTGTCATGATTTTATCCAATCAAAAAAAGTTTCGATCGCAAATAGGCATTTTAGTAGGGCTTCGAGTATCAACGATCCAATCGAAAAATATACTTGTTTGTTCCACGAATGACAGATATAATCTTGTGTACAAATAAATAATACTCCAGACTGTTTAATGGAGAAAAAGTTCTCTAATTCAAAGAAAATGTTTTTAGCACGTGTTAATAAAGGCCTCAACACCACTTTGTGTGTTGTCTTCATGTTTTACGTATCATTCCATAAGGTCTCAAAATTTTTGTGGCGTTTTGGTAGAAAGAACGTTTGATTTGTTATCACTCAATTCACCCCTCCAACCCTAGAAAGGAACTTTTTTCTGAGTTAAAGTGTTTATTAGAACTGTAGACCTGAAAACGACTCCAAGCTTTTAATAACTTTTACAGATGGGATAGCAATACTAAGAGAATATTGCAATCACTAGCACCGACAAATGAAGACTTATTTTATATGGCATTTAAAAAACGAAATTGTAGAAAATGAAATAATATTTCTTAGTTTTGTTCTTAAATTTTTCGTCGGCTAAATTGAATTACAAAACACCAATTGGTGTCAAAACACTGTAAAAAAGGTATACATAAACCGTGACACAGTTACAATCTTTGAGGGACATGATTTCGAGAAAATGATGGTAAGAAGAAATATAAATCATTAATTTATCTCAAAATAAAATGAAAATTTAGATTTAAGTTCATTTGGTTCTGTATTAAGATTTTTATATAGATTTTGCGATTGAATATGTTCGGTTTTATGTACTTTTAATTTAAAATAAACGAATATTTTTTAAATTGTCTAAAATCTGATCCATCGTCGCCGAATCTTCCATTGCATCTGAAACAAACAACAGTAGACACACAGAGATTATGTTTTATCGGTTGAATCATGTTGATGTCTATTATTTTCTATTCGTTTTACAGTGTAAGAACTGTCTTAACATTTCAAATGTTTGGAAGCATTGCCAGATTCTCTCAACTGCAGTCTCAAATTTGTTTTCATTTGATTCTTGAAATTTACTTCAGTTGAAATATCTTTCTCGCCTTGAATCTATTTGTGGTGGTGCTATTATATTATTGGTAGCTTTTAAAGACACATCGATTACACAGATATATATTTATAAAACTGCATTTAAACTCGAACACAAATAATGAGAATGGTTTTTAAAAACCTCAATTAAGGATACTCAACAAAATCTAGTTTCTTTAACAGTAAGCCATGTATATTCTTTTGTATTTCATCGTTTATTCCTCGCAGGAAAAGTGAAATCATAACCACACTTAGGAAATATCTGAAAAATGACTTCTAGTCAAAATTCAAAAAAAGGTTTTTTGCTTAATAATAGAGAGAGAAAATTCGAGAGTTTTGTATACAGAGGATTTAAAATAATTTTTTTGTGTTCTCAAAATGGTTAAACTAATATTGAATTTAATGAAAACCCATATTTCTCATATTGATCAATAAATAATGTCTATGACAAACAATACTGAAAAATAACATGCAAACACATTGAATGTATAATTCAAATACGTTTAGACTATGTGCTTAAATTTATAAGGTTTTTCGGGTTCTAACCAATTATATTTCATCAACTACTTATGCGCCGATACGTCGTTTTAAACCAATAAATATGCATTTGATGGAAGTTTTTATTAATTATTCGCATATTTTATTGATTTTGTGTTTTAAAATTATAATACATTTGAGAATTTAATTATACAAACGAGAGACATATCGAGTGAATCGTTTTTAAAAGGCTACCATCGGAATATTTTACTGATCTTACAAGAAATTTATTTAATGTGCTTCAGAGCAGTTATTTGGGTTGTGTTTGAAAAAAAAATCAAATTAATGAAAAATCATAGATTTGAATGCAGTAAACCATGAATAGTTTTCTCAATGTCATATTTCCTCTTTTCTTTATTTCAGATCAAACAGTTTTCCTTTAATTTTGACGAGGATGATTATTTCTAAATGCGCTAGATCATTTTATTTTTTTTATATGCATTGTAAACGATGAATTAAAAATGAATACAATACTTGCCATTAAAGAAAAGAAAGAGATGGACGAGTATCTTGTATAGATAACACAAAAATCGTTCACACATATATGTGTCACAGTTTCATTTCCATTAAAAGAAGATATATAGTAAACTCTGTCTAATTATAGTGAATTTTGACTGATTCTTAATTCCGAATATTTTGTACTTTTGGTTTTAATATCAATAATGCGCAAAATAAAGATGAAATCTAGATCAAACACTACGCTAAGAATTCAAGAACATACAGAAAATTGTCGATTATCTTTTTTACGTGACGTCGAAATCCTTAGCAGAATTTATGTCTGAGTTTAATAGGGTAATAAAAATATATATCTGCAAAGTGGATGGTCCTTTAAAAAGCGGCCAAAAATATAAAAGAGCTCCTACAAATAGATCCTAACAGCTAAATGTATACCAACTAGAATACATATTATGAATTTAATGCAAAGTTGTTCGAATGACTGCAGTTAAGAGCATCTAGAAATTCATTTATTAATGAAAAACGTTTTAAAAGCTATTGTACTGCAAAACAAATATAAAACCTTAACATGACTCAACGAAATGAACATAATTTTGGATCGCTATGGTTGTTTCTAGATTGTGGATCGACGATATTGTGCTGATGGATGAGACAATACATTTGAAAACAATTAGTAGTTCATTTAAACTCAAAGGACGCAAAACTGACCATATTCATTAAAAACTTAAGAAATTTGAAACGTTTATGACTGGGAAAAATTAACTGACATATTAATTATCATGTGTTTTTGGAATAAATTAATGGTGTTAATCTAAGTTAACCACTACTTGTTTTTAACACTTTATCTTTCAACAGTATCAAAATACTGTGCCTAATTTCTGAAAATTGGAAATGTTTTCTGCTATATGTATTTATAAAATATTCAGAAGGAATAATTCGGTAAATTGTAACCATAAAAAGATGTTAAATGAAATAAAAAACCTTATCACAGTTTTACATAATTGTACTGTAATAGCTTCTATCGAGACATTAAAAAAGACCTCTCTAGATGTATAAAAACAATCCAAAAATAATGGAATCTCTATTTATATATTTTATTAAATTAAAAATATCCAAATGAATTTTATAAATTTGAAAAATTAGTCGGTCAAACATTGAAACATTTTACAGTGAAACATCATTTTCGGTATAAAAATAATAATTATTTTTGCTAAATTATCAGAGTCTGATGTATTCAACTTGATTTAAATAAAGACCATTATCTTCTTTATACTTCCGATAAACATTATTTGTAAATCGTGTCACTTCAGCATTTTAAGGAACTGTATTTAAGAATAAATAGATTGGATATATATTGATTTATCAATCAATGATGTCCGAAAAAATTGTATTATCTAAACTTGTAGATGTTGGGTCAATTATTCTATATTTTTACACCGAAAATCCCATTATCAGTTTTATATTTAGAACCATGTATATTTTTACGAAAATATGTCGTCGAGATCGGTTTACGATTGTCTGCGAAGAATCACACTCATATGTAATACACTTTAAAAATTTCTATGATTGCTCAAATTTTTTTTTATCACAATATATTTTTAGAAATTATAGCAAATCAGGTTGTCAATCGTAATTCGACCCAGTAAGAATAGTCTTTGTTGAATAAAATCAATGATGTAAAATACCTATGATTATTAACTAATCATACATAAATTCATGGTAATTGTGAATGGAAATCTTGTTAGAACACGAACACATATTTGTAATACATATTTAGAAACTGTCAAATCAATTACGAAAAACTCTCTAAAAACAGAGTATTCTCACGGTGTTACAAGATAGGATTGAACACATCCTACCATCATCCAATATACTTACGTATAATTACAAACATTCTAAGTACAAATCATGGATTACATTTGATTCTCGATATAATGTTCGTGAAATCCACACGTCTGCATAAAATGGTCTCTCTGTTCAGAAATTCTATTAAAATATTTTTGCGTAAATAAAACAAGTAATTTTAGTGTATTTATTCACACAGACCCACTTAACAAATGTTGTTTATTTCCCAAGCGTTAATCCTACGCACCGATTGGAATTCAGTGGGTATTTAAGGGCAAAGTGCGATCATGTATATTATCATTAATATAGGCGATTATTTATCACAGATTTCAGAAGGACGTATTGAAACCAACCTATTTTCAAACTGTCAATGACCAAACATTTTTATCTAAATGGGCAGATAATGAAACACTCCTAAATATTTATTTCAATCTTGAAATATCCGAAAAGCATTATGCGTTCACAAATATTGGTGTTGATCTGCACAATATTAATGATGGATTTACTCTAGCCGGTTCTAAAGAGGATAGAAGCATAAAAAAACACTTCAGCTACAAGAGTTTGAACGAATATTATATCGGTAAAAGGCAGACTAATTGCACATTCGACAACATCATAATAACTATACGTGAAATAGATGAAGTCCAATGTACTGTACTTTTTAACTTCACCTCTCTGCGTTTCGAATTCTTGAATGCCAAACAATCGGAATGTATTGTTGAGGTAAAAATGTTTGTATAAACAGGAAATTCCTGAGGATACCACTAAATCGTCAACGACCACAAAATGTAATAAATGATTTAACGATAAGCACAACCAATAAAATCAATGAGCCAGAACGTTATTTATTTGATTTTAGGACTTTCCATTTCTGTCATTGTCATCCTTTTGACAGTTGTCATGGTTTACATACTCTACAAAAACAACCTCATATCGCCAAAATACACATTCGAACATACAGTTTCGGATCATAGCAAAACTAAGACTTTTTATTAATATTTTCAAAATTACCACCACTAGAGTTTTATTTTTATTATATATGTAGAAGATTAATATCTACCGAGTATATACCATTTCATGCGATTGTTAGTACGCTATAATATTGTTTTGAATCAAGATTTAATAATCTCTAATGTATCGAAATTAATCATCATTTTATGATCGTTCTATTTCATATCTTTGTAATCGATGCAATTTTCTGATTCACAAACCAAATGATAATTTGATCAGTAATTGATTATTGTTCAGAGTTTACAGCATCCTTTCGCAATTATAATTAAATAAAGTACACATAATGTACATATTCACCTTTTGTATAGAAAACGCATGCTTAAATCGAAATTCAACATCCCTTTGGACCTCAGTCACTGTTGAAGCATGATTAATCCTCCAATCTCTGTTTCTAGAACAATGCTTGAACGTTGATCATGTTTTTTAATTTCTTAACATTTGACACATATGAACTTGACATTTTTAAGATGTCTTTGAAATAATTACTCGTGAGATATGTTCAAATGAAAATAATCAGCAAAATAAGTATTTCTTGATATACGAAAATGAATCCTCTTTAAAATACAGTTTGCACAAATATGAATAATTTTTGTTTCTTTCCTATAATTAAATCGAAATATGGTTAAATATCGTGATTTCCTTCCTGTTAACAGTCTTACTCGTCAAATTATATCATTTAATAATTAGAAATATATAAAAATGGCTCGACGTGATCTGTATTTTTAAAATACTCATATTATCTTATTGCCCAATGTTTGATAATTTTTTTACGTGGAATATTGATATATTGAGATTACGGATAGTTATAAATTAAACAAAACATTTATAAAGCGATTTGGAAAATATACCCAAGCTTGATAACCAGTAAATTCTCATCAATCTGGTTTTATTTATTGTTTAATATAATCATACACCTGCGCTAACATTATGATTTAGAGACATCTTCATAAATGTGACGTTTTACCTCATTTGATATCTGATTAAGAATATTATTTACAGTATTTTATTAGTCTTAATTTCATAATCTAATGAATGATAATCTAGAAATGAATTTTTTGATATCCATTCACATCAAAATATGTCGTTCAGTAGACAGTACGTGAGTATCATTAGATTAAAAAAATCATCCATATTTAATCAATAAAGGAATATTCTGAAAAAATAACATGAAATCGACTCGAATATCTAAGTCATGTAAGTATTGAATGATTTTTTGGCCATGTTTGAAGAAATTTCAATTTTAGCAGGATATGAAATATGATTTTGCAATTATATAACAAATCAATGCTATGAAATAACTTTTTGAATTTAAGATATCTCTTTTTGATTTCAAATTAAAATGTTGAGATGAGAAGTGATTATCTGCTGTTTGATGGTATGGTAATCAGCAAACACAGTTTTTTCGAAAAATGAGATTTAGTTTTGAAATATAATAATGCTTAGACTACTTCGACCAATTTATTGAAAAATGAATAAATTATGATTACCCTATTCAGGATCGATCAGGAAATAACTTTATAATAAATAGAATAAACCTCAATTTAAATAAAGAGAGAAAATGATTTATTATCTAGTTCCCAGATTTAATTGCTTTGTGATACGAACATCTTAAATATCGATATAAATAGTTATTTACTTCAACCATTTAAACAGCGGATTCTTAAAGAGAGAGGTCAGAGAGTGCTTAAGCTTAAATGAAGATGACTCAGTTGATTCTTTTTGGATAGTGAAGATCAAAACATACTCAGAGAATATAGGATATCATTTTGAGAAGCTTATTGGTCTTCTGATCATTAGACTGCGATCATTATCGATTTCGCATGCTCGAAACATACAAAAATATATTAATATAGCTTTAAACATCCTTGATAAAAAAAATGTAAACATTTTAACAGTTACGGTTAGAATTCTATGTCTATTTATTTTTTCATATCAGTGTTTATTTGAGATAGATACGTTTTCGATAAATCGATTTGATTTTTCCACACTGTATACAATTCAATTTAATTTAACATTTTGAATGAGATATATGATTTTTTTTACAAATGATTTGTATATATTATCATTTTTTACGATACGCCCTCACCCACGTGACTTCTATGTGGTAAAGCATTATTATGTGATTTATACGTGTAATTTTATCATCGCAATTTGGTTTGATTCTCATCAAAGGGGATATTTCAGGTCAAAAATTTTAATTTGTGCCGATATACAAATTGATGATCGTTAATGGTAGGGGCACACGCTTTACCAAAACTAGACCATACTTAATTTGTGTTGATATGTTGTAAAATATTTGCAGATACATGATCAGAATAACTGAATAAGTCTGTTTATAATTCGGTACAGTACATTAAATCATGCCTTACAAACTGATTTAGGGCTAATATCCATTCAAAATCCATGTAACAAATAAACAAATCACTGTAGACAAATTGACCAGTATTTAAAATTATTTATATATTTTTAATTGCCCAAAAGGAATGCTATATTTATAATATCAGCATCTATATCACATGTTTTTCAGTCATCTAAACGCTGTCAAAATAATTATCTGTAAAATTGGATTTTAATGATAGTTATTATATTTCCTCAATCCTCCGAAAACACTGTTGTCGATTTTCCCAGTAATAACCCTATCCATCGACTTACGATTGTTGGAAATTATACGGCCTCATGCAACTGGGTATATATTTTTGAACACAGAAATCATTTGTGGGAGAGTTTAGTGAAGACGATGATGAATCTCGTTATAGTCAGAGTGTTCAAATCCAAACATATACTTCAAACTGGGTCACCAAATACATAACTCTATCTTTATTCTTCGATCTGGAAACCCACGAGAAATATTACGCGTTTAAAAACCTCGGCGTTGATATGAAGATTCTTGATCCGCCAGCGGTCAGATTACCTGGAATCCCGAGAATTACCGGGAAAGTTGATTACAACTACAGAAATCGTGAAGAATATTATATCAGTAAAAGACAGACCAACTGCTCATACTACAATATTCAAATAACTTTACCTGAAAAAAATGAAATAGAATGTTCGTTTCTTCTTAATTTTACATCATTAAGCTTCGAATTCTTGGAAGCAGAAACTTCAGAATGTATTAAAGGGGTATTTCATTATTAACTGAAAGGGAATCTCAGACTATTCCACAAAATCGACGACAACCACGAAATGTAATGTCTTTTTAACGAATAGCAAAACCAATTGTAGCCTCCAACAAAAAGGTTGTATACATGATTGTTGGTCTTTCAATATCCATCATTGTTATTCTATCGATTTTGGGAGTCGTAGCCATGGTATATAAAAAGAAATTCATCAATCTAAATTTTCCAATCGAACATAATGTTTCAGCAGAGAAGAAAATTTAGATTATTTTCTTGAGTTTCGTACGATAGAGTGATGATATATTTTGATTTTATCAGTAAAATTATTTACGGTTAAATATAAATTTTGCTCTTCCAACCCAATTGCGTAGGAGAAGATTGTATAAATAAATTTTTGTGTGTATTCAAAATTCGTATTTACATATTTCGCCTCAATGAATTTATTTAAGCATTGATTTAACGATTAATAGTTCAAATATAGTTAAAACTCGGGTTTTTTTAAGTTTTAAGAAAAATCAGTCACTAGATATTGAGCGCAATTTTTTATGATCTTAGACCAATAATAGGCATATGTGATGTCCGATCAAATAAATGAATGGCTTAAAACTATATTACATTCAATTATTGGAAAACGAAAGTATTGCTTCGAAGTTATAAATGTCGTCATCAAATATACGAAAATGAACGATAACAATTTTTTAATATAATACATTTTTAAATGAATTTGAAAGTTTTGAATAAATAAAACCAATCGTTTGTTTTAAATTTAATTTTATGAGACTTATAAATGTTTCATAATACATTGTTTCATAATCAAAGCTCATCGATTGTTCAATTTTATGAATACTAAACCAAGTTTATTCAATTGACAGTTTAAAATTCGATTTTTCGATAAAAATGTGGATTGAGTTTTTAATGATTCAATGAAACCCAGATAAAATATTTGTTCCAAGGTCATCTCATTTAGATTGCTTAATAAAATAGGACAGTAAAAGCATGCGTTGCAGAACACTTACACTGTTTTGATTATTTATTTTAAATTGTTTCAAATTTCGATAATTCGTTATTATTTCTGTGTTTGACAAAAATGTTGACTTTTTAACCCAAAGTTCGTCGTAATAACGAATTTAGAAAATGATTCAAATATCCCATTAAGTATTTATATGATAAGAAAAGATGTACTTAATCATAATTGGACTGCCATGTAAAGAATGAATTATGAATAAACTCGAAAATATTCAATCGATATAATAAGATAGGATAGGAGAAGTTTCTTCTATTTCTCTCAGTGTAACGATTTAAAAAAACCACTGAAAAACCATAAATACTCCATTTTGATGAGTAATGTAAATATCTACTAAATAAAAAATATAGATGCAGCCCTCAAGATTGTTTATTACATCTGAAATTTGAAATAATTTTGGCAATAATGGTTTTTATGTATATGAGTTAAAATATTCAGATTGTCATAAATTTCATCGATTTTAATAATATTTTGTTACTTTCATCATGAGAAGAATTGAGTTCAATATTCAACATTATTTTTTCGAACTCAACGATTAACAAAAATAATAAAAAGTAAAAAATGGAAATGATTAATCATTGACATAATGTAACAGTTCGCACAAGGATGTTTAGAGTGTCTCCTGATTATTCACAGGCTTATTTATAGAACTTTAGTTGAAAAGTTTTATGATTTTCAATGTTCTTTAAAAACAGAAACCATAATATTCCGGAAATGTCATAATTTAAAATTTTAGCTGACATTAACATCAAAAACTAGTTTCTCGCGTATCTTTTAAATCTCGAAGTGACGTGTTAATATCCAATTCATGAAAAATAAATGAAAATATGGAGATTATAACAACAGATGGCGCATATGATTTAAAAATGGTTAGCTAAATTCGGGTTCGAGTAGAGTCTGTTATTCTGTATATTTAAAATCTGTAAACTTTTATATTATTTGAAAAATTTATTGATAATAATCAATCTTAAATTCACGTACTCTCTTAGTGTTATTTGAGTATGATATATCAATCGAAAAATCACTTTATATTCAAAAATTATTTTAATTAATACGACGCAGAGATATCTGCGAAGTATCTAGAAGAATATGCCGCTGATAATTAAATCAACCAACATTTATTTTGACAGAAATTTAAATTTTAATGACCTCAACTTAAAATATATTTGAATCCAACATTAATTGTTGGCTGCGTATCCTTAACTGTCGATTTTCGCATTCTAATAATGATCTCCATTTTTAACAACAAAAGTTAACTAATGTAGTTATTAGAACCAAAATCCGATGTT
The DNA here is from genome assembly GCA_000827895.1 of Thelohanellus kitauei. NCBI lineage: Eukaryota > Metazoa > Cnidaria > Myxozoa > Bivalvulida > Myxobolidae > Thelohanellus > Thelohanellus kitauei. Next base: position 42,778 of record JWZT01002658.1, read on the forward strand.
ATGGAATATCCGATATGTGCGACCCTCCCAACACACTGCAAAAGCTATTCTGGTTTATGAGTTGAATAGAAATTTTTGAAAACACATGTAGTTTGACAAAAAATGTTTAACTTTTTTGTTCAACGATGGATTCAAATATTTTTGTTAAAAATCTTAAACAAATATTCTTTAGAATCATAAATTTATGTATTTATTGAATATTAAACTTAATATAGACTGAATCATATTTCGATAAATATTCTCACGTCTTTAAATACTTGATGTCCTTAAGGATTGGTTTTGATGTAAAAATTCTTCGCCTATCTGTTTTAGATGATTGCTCTTTGTATGTTAATATTTCATGCATCTTAAAACTATTTAAATTTGTTTAATTCATTCCGCCAAAATGTTTAGCTGAGAGTCTATAGCAGCGAAAATTCATATCGAATGCTAGAATTATAAACTGACGTAGACACGGTTATCGATTCATGGATTTAACCAATATTCATAAAGTAAATGATGTTAAAATTATAGCTTATTTTCACTAATTTTATAAAAAATTCATTGAATAGGAATCCTCTACTGGCATCGTTATGTAGTTGAAATTTTATTGCAACAGAATGAGATATTACCTCTAAATGATATAAGTCGATTTCTCTATATGTTGGCTCACACATCCTTAAGTTTAAACCTATTAGTTCATAGCTAATGGGAGGATTATTTTGAAGATTAACTTCCTTTTCGTGTTTATAAATAATTCTATCGTCTGATATATTAATATACTCCGATGAAATTGTCTCAAATCAACAATAGAAGAACTATATATTTCTACAACAATAATTTGAAGCGTTTTTCAAGTAACTGATTCGTCATTCAGGATTATCCACATTGATTTCACGCTTCTTGATATGCCTCTGCTACTCGTTTGCTAATTTTTTTGACATTTGTAAAATTCATAAAAAGAATCATTATAAAATTGATTTTTGTGTCTTCGAGCAGACGTTTGAGAAATATTAAATCAAAGAAAATCTACCAATTATTCGACATTCCTCGTTTCATTGTAACCATGATTTAAAATTCGACAGAATTCATTTTAATTAGTATCGTTCTCTGTGGACAATAAATAATCCTTTTCTACGCTTTTATTTTTATCAGTCGCACTGTCTTCTATACTTTAATCGTCTTCACAATTCATTTTCTTTGATTCGGCAATTCAAACCTATTAATCCTGCATTGTTAAATAACAAAGGATAATGGAAACTTAAAGTAGCCAATTAGATTTGTAACAACCGTAATTGAAAAAATACCATTATAGCCAAAAACACGCACGCGCCTCACATAGAATATTCTCTTGAATATTTGCATAGGGAAGTGAAAACGATTACATTTATAAAATGTTCGTAAACTTGTAATAATTGTTATTTTGATCATTATCCCAAATCTTAATCATCTTAGATGCATCGATTGTTTTGATTTTGGGAATGAAATTAGGCAATCTGGATGCATTTATGTATTAAAAATATCACTATATAAACCAGCCATAATATATTTGAAGTTTCGGCAGATTTAGGGATCCATAAATCTCGTAATTTGTATTAATTTTTCAAATATTTTCGTTTAAAAGTAATTGAATTAATTCATTTAAATCGATAAAAATAGTTTGATAGATTTTATAAAGTTGACAATATGAATGATTATCATTACTGATAGAGATGAAATTGATTTTTGACTTCACTTTTCCATTTTTCCTGAGTCCTAATATAACTTCACAGAATATTAGATTTTCTGTTATTATCAAACAAGTTAACTACAATAATTTATTTAATTATATACCGATATTAAGAACCATTTAATGATTTTCGTGATAGTGTTTTAATATAAAGTGAAAATTAAAAAAATATATTGAGCAAATGTTGGCGTATATACTCATTTTAAGGATAGGGATATTTTGAAAATAGATTAGCTAAACAATCATATATGGGTAAAAATATTAAAAAATATAAATGTTAAAAATTTAACACGTCCGTATCTATTTCAAAATCAACAACAAAAAGAATAATGTTCAACGATTCAAAACGTATTTTATCACATTTTGTATATTTATTGTTCATTATAAAATCGATACAGTGTTTAGCGATCATGAGTTAGATTAATGGAAAATTTTGATGAATCAAATCAAACACATATCTAGTATATTTTGAATTCATGCGCATTCTCTTTACATTTTTGGATAATTTTAATGTTTCTCTTCGAGGGTATCAATAATTGGTTATCTTCAACAATTCTTGAGTGACCATCGAAATTATATTTGAAAGGAGTGCCATTAAACAAGTATTCTGTCAACGCCATGGTCTAAATAATTCAGTGAAGGTTACTGTTCCATTTTTGGTACAGTGATAAACGATTTTTTGATATTTGAAAATAGGTATCCATTTTTTTCTTCGTTTAAATTTTCCTTTTTATTTAGAAGAAATACTATCAAGAATGTTTCGAAACATGTTCGGTAAGAAAGGCTCAAATTTGACGTTTATTAATCGAAAATCAATGCTGTTATAAGCCATTAAAGTTCCATTTCTGATTATCATTTCAGAGTATTCTTGGGTTTGATAGAAGACATCAATTATCCTCATTTTTAGATTGAATTCCTTTAAGATTGCATGCTTACTGTCCAATTTGGGTCATATAAAAAATATGCAGCCAATATATGCGTATCGTGAAGATTTATGCATTCTGATCTCCACCCTGTCATGTTAACTTCAAGAAACGTCTCCTCTGATAATTTACTAGATATTTTTATTTCAACGACCACGGAAGTGGAGTAATTATGATCAGTCGACTCCAAATTTTTGTATTTAAGATATAAGACTTGTGATAAATGCTTATTATTAAATTCCACTACCATTATAGCTATGCATGAATACACCTGGTATTTATCCCGTTTGAAATTATATTCTGCGACATTCATTTTGCCTATCGGACCATAGAAAACCTTTTCCAATTATTATTTTACCTCCAAACGGTATGTTGATAAATAAACGAATATTTTTAATAAATTATTGATATCTATGATAGAATACAATTTATCTTTGGTGATTGACGTCACAACAAAATTATATTCAGTCAATATTAAGTCTGGGTTTCCTAAAGTTAACACAACATTGATTTTCTGATTAATTGAAAATCTTACAAGCCTAAATTTACTCAGTCGACCATGTCCAATCATCAATGGATCGTAACAATATTCACGTATATGTTTAAGATGAAAAACGTGTGTTTCATTTTTAACTTTTCTATTGTTCACAGAATCCTCATAGTTTATATTAACTGTCATCACGATATACTCTGGAACCACGTATCGGAGGTTTTTACCTTCAAAGCTAAACAGGTAGGGATAAAATGAGTTTATCTATTTTTTACAAAATTACTGTTCTATAGCATGTGGGTTCTGTTATAAAAATCGCCATTTCATGTTTGAACTGAAATATCAGAGTTAGGAAAATCGAAAAAGACACCTTCATCAATTTGATGAATTTGATCGATAATTGGACATTTTATAACTCATTAAATTTTAATGAAATTATCCATTAGAATTATATTCCGATTATCCGTAGTAAATTTCCAAATAGCTAGCAATTAATCAATAATATGAACAAAACTCAAATACATAGTTCTAATACTGAATTAGTCACTGTCATGATTAACAGCGCCATATACGCCTCTATGTATTATATCACGGTATGCCTTAGAAGATATCCATGTGTTTAATTAGGCGAGACTAAATGGTTCTTGTATTATTGATTTTTTCTCTAATTTGATGATGTAATTCACACTCAGTTTTCTAGTTGCTATCTTGAGTGATATATTGATTAAATGTATTGTTAAAAACTTCTTAAGAGCTAGGCTATTAAGAATAATTTTATATGAATTATCAAACAAACCTATAGACAGAAATATTTAGATTACTAAAAGTTGGGAGACTGTGATGCGATGTCTAAACTAACAAGCGATTTTTTATATATGACCATTAAATATATGTGGTTTGTCAAAACAAAAGGCCTAATTTTGGCATTTCATGAACATCGACTTTCGATAAAAATAATGCGAAGCAATAAAACGATTGACATTTATTTGATCCATTTTGAATAAAAAAATATCTATTTTGACAATCAGATGAATGGGCCCATAAGATATTCCTGAATAATATTAAAAAAATATGATTCAAAAAGAGTAAACTTTTCATTCTAATAAATATATAATACCAGAACGATGCACCTACAACCTTTATTTCATGGTTGAAATATAAGAATTATTTTGATATGAAAATGTGTACCTCATCCTTAAATTGACAAACAATGTTTGCATTAACTTATATTTTTCATATACTAATAGTTTGCATTCATAAACCGCAATAAAATTTTAGTTAATTTATCGGAGAAAATGTAAGAATGATTAATCTACATATCGAAAAGTTTTTGTATTTAGCATTACTGTGACATCCTCATAAATTAGCTGATGAATAATATCGTCTAAGTATGATGTAAATTGAATCTACATAGTCATATTTTTAAATACAGTTTTTTTGAATATTGTTTCACAAATTTTTCCATTTATTTTGCGTTTATAGATATAAGACTATCGTGATGGTTATCAGACATTGAGTATATGAAATAAAACGAAGTTTAAACATTCATAGTAGTATAATATTAGCTTATGTATTAGTAATTGTCTTATTTAAGATTCACTTCGAAATTTCTAATTTAGAGAATAAACAACTATAAATAATTTGAACTTCTGAGACACAAAAACAATATTCACATGAATTAGTCATCAGAATATATAAATACATTTAGCCTGGTTCTAGAATACATCTATTTACTGAATGAAACAATTTCGCCTGTAAACAATTCAATACTTGATTAAACCATCAATGAAAACTCAAATGCAAGGAAATGGATTAATACCAAACTTTATGGGAATTCTAAGAAAAAATACGACGACGATATTTTTTGAAATTTATTGTAATTACAAGTGGTTGGGTTATGTCGGCAAAGGGATCGGGTTATATATATATATATATATATATCAATTCTGACGTTATTTTCTGTTAATTGTGGATTTCGAAAGAGTTTTGAAAACAGAAGGTTTAAACTTTAAACACAAATTTTACAATCAATAGTGTGTTAAAACGTTCAAAAAGTTATATGGCATACTCAAAAATACTATATACCCTCAGTGATAACAAAATCCATCTTTGTCAAAAAGAATTGCTATTTATTCAAAACTAATGATACTGACTGTAATAGATATATTCAGTTTTAATATTAAACATTCTCATAAACAAACCTTAGTCACTATGACTGATGATCAAAATAGGAATATAATTCATGGGAAATTTAGAATCCAAATCTATTATATTTGATAATTAAAATTCATCTGCCTCTTACCGTGTTTTTCGACAGCACTCTTGAAATCGATTAACATTTTTTTTTCTATATGAATATGTAAACATTAATTTTTGATTACTATATGATCTCACATCTCATAATTTCGGAAAGCAGATAGTCAAAGTTATAATGTATCATAATACTTTAAAAAATTGATGAGATTGATTTATTTCTCGATTTTTCGGATAATAAATAGGAGTCCTATATAATACTCGTGTTTATAATCAGTTCGTGTTATCTTTAAAAACGTGCGCAGTCCTAACTATCATCATCTCTTATTCGTCTTCGATTGAATAGTCAAAGCTTTGATATATCTAATTTGCTATTATGAATTTTTATATCAAAATATTCTGTTAAGAGTGTGTCTAATAAAAAATCTTGTTTGAAATCAAGATTACGGTTGATTTTTTTTGTATTTGCAAATTATTTAACTACATGTTATGAATGAAGTTCAAAGCCTGATATAAATTCAATTCAGCTTGCGTGTATACTAGAAATAATTATAGATTAAAAAACAGTTTTTACGCTATAAAAAATCCGTGAATAATTTAGAGGATAAACGATCAGGTTAGTTACCGTTAAAGGACCTTCCCACCGTATATGATTGTGCATGTAACAACATAAGGATAGAGATGGTTTTTGAGACTAAAATTTAAAAAATTTTTCTAATATTGATCTCAATTATCATAATCTAGTTCAAACAATGAATCCCGTATTGTTTTAAATTCCATTGTTCAAAGGATTTTACATATAAACTCTTCGTTTTGTAAAATGAGAACAAAGGTTAGCACTGGCAGTCCGAAATTTCTCGTTTTGGTTGAATGTCGTATTGATTAGATAACATTTCGAGATTGTAGATTTGTTGACAACCCAAGATAATATCTTGCATTTCTGGAGAACACGATTTTTTTGATGCCAAAATATCTATCATATTTTTCGCAATCATGCTGATCTTCTTAAACCTGTAAATCTGCACACAATTCTAATATTTTAAAAATGTGCCAATAAATGTTACCATGCTTATGACATGCAATATTTCAGAAAATGTTTTGATTACATTCGATGTGCACTGAATCCTCAATAAGTTCAATAGATAATAGAACATCCATTATTTTAAAAAGATATCCATCATAGTCAGAGATGAAACGTGAGACAACCTAAACAAGATTTTGAAAATGAAGCGCAATTTTATGTATTAATAAAAGGAAGTTTACATCGGATAAATTTCTCAAAAATAGGGGACATAAATTCATCAATTTAAGTCAAAATTTAGTTAATTGACTAGAATCAATTGTATTTAGGAAGTCGGATAAGTCTTATTAAAAGAATTATCATATTATTTAATAGGTATCCTTAAAAAACTACGCGTGTTTTAAGGAAACAATACTCTGACATATCAAAATGGATTATTCGAAATTATTGAACCGTAGTATTTGAGTCGATAATATGAAGAAATATTTTAACTCTTCATAGTGGAGATTGCTAACAGTAACAGCAAAACTTATAGATGGTATATTTAATTCAAATATATATAACACAAAATTATGTTTAACAAATACCGATGTGATTCGTAAATTATATTATAATTTTTAGTTGTAAAATCAATTAAGGGCCAAAAAATCATCAATCAAATCTTATTACGCAATAAAAAACAATAAATCATGTTGAACCATAAAATATTTTAATATATTAAACTAAAGCATTCAATGGAGATCATAACGAAATTAACCATTTATTATGCCAACATCACACATTTTTTTTATTTTATGATAAATCCTTTTCAAACCATAATGGTCCCAAATACATAATTTTCGTTTGTATAATCCATTAAAACGTGGAATTTTTGTTAAATGATGGTGGCGTTTACCATAATCCTTTAAAATCATATTCTTTATCACATGATATCACTCTTTTAAGTAAGTTACAGTTGTAAATTATTTTATATTTATGAGCCAACAGTAACACGTCATTGGTGGATCATAATCTAATTAAACATATATTAAATATTACGTGTTTTTACGACGAATATATGAAATGGTCTTACCTCTGAAATGATACTTTAAAAATCTATAATAGATGCTAGCGCCAAGGTATTGAATTCACTTTATTTCACAATCATTTATGATATATCTGGCTTTTGATAAAAAACTTAAATTGTCGTCGTTGTTAATTCAAATGTCCTTTAAGCCTGCTAATACAGTCCAATTGTCGCTGACACAAAATGATCCGTGGTATTCTCTTTGCTGTGGAAAGATTTACATTCAGTTCTCTATCCTGCAATATTTCCTTTTAAAGACTATTCCATAATGAATAGATGATTTTGAACCCAAACAACATAAAATCCGAATGATGAGTCTCGAAGTGTCTAAATTACGATATTTTACGATTATTCTATTCAAAAAATTCTCATAATTAGAACCGTTTATAATGATTACAATACATCACATTTCTCAGATCGTATTTTTGAAAAACGCAGTTCTGAGATATTCAGTTTCTTTCGAGGTTTTAAAATGATCAATATTATATCTAAACTTTCATAATTCTGAGATTTATTGACAATTAAAAACGAAATTCGAAAATTATTTGCTTCTCGTAATTGATAACAGTTGTAATTGTGAACATATATCGCCAAAATTTTGTAGGAGCAAAAGTTAATATCTTGGTATCCATAGCTAACCCATATTTTATTTAGGGTTCAGTACCTTTTTATTTTTTAATAGGGTCATCTTCTGTATTTTTGATTTAAATATAATTGCGCATCTTATCATAGGCATCCTTCACGTGATTGACAATATTTACAATGAGGTAATTTGACTTATTTCTATAGTGTTAATGTTTAAAAATCACATTGATCATTTAATATATACCGACATGGTAATAGAGCCCAATATTTTTGATATCACATAATTCTTATTAAGATATAGATATATTACACATTTAAATCTTCTATCGTGTTAGAACTTCACATGAATCATTCTGTTTAATCTGTGAATTGAATTCCTACAATCCTCAGAATATAAACTGATCTTCGTCGACAATGTTTATCAGTAATTAAAGACAATAACTTACACTTATTTAATTATTTTAAATCATTCATAAAATTAAAATAATTTTGATGATATTTGATTGCAAAAATTGACATCTTGTGATATTTATATTCGAATATCAGGCTATTGTTCAGACCGGCCTTACCATCTCGCCTCATTATTTGATAGTCGAATGAATCAACGAGATTTTTGAACAGATATTAACTGATCTTATGTTAACGTGTATATTTCAATAATATAAATATATCATTATATTATTCCTAATTAGTTTGTTAGATACCAGTATGATCTATTTAATCTATTTTTGGCTGTAAATAATATAAATATTGATCTGCTCATATCAATAGTTTACATATTTAAGATAAATATATCGCTTTCATATCACATTGACCATCACATTAATACCGATGTCATATCCATGTGGCATGTAAATAGTTCTTTGACGGTGAGTATTTTTCGATTTTGGTCCAATGAATACGTCACCGAGTACTAATATCCTTATCAGTTTCAGATAGTTATAGATTCCACGCAATCATCATAATCATAAAACTGTTATAGGAATTCGAAAATAATATTGTATTAATCATGTGTACAAACTCATATTTTGGAATGATCCATTAGTTTTAAGTGTTTTATATTAATTAAAATTATGAGATTCCGAATTCATCGCCAAATAAATCTATATTAGTTTCTTTAAGTATAGTAATATTTGATAAATTGATTTTCTAAAATAAAGAGCATTGCTGTTTTGCAAATAAATGAGATGTAAATTCGTGTGTTGTTCAAAAAATACTTTTAGTGATAGAAAAATTTTTCAATTCATATCTGAAGTAGTTTAACTTGGTATTCTTAGATTATAGCATTGAAATCATTAACTAGACGTATTTTAATATTTTATTGTAATTGTTACAAATATTCCCAAGTTAACTATATAATCAGGCGACCCTCACAAAAAATTATTATGTTTGAACATCGTGCAGAAATATTTCCGATCACCAAAAATAGCTGTAAATCAAAATTATTGATTTTATCGTGTATCAAAGTCCAGTCTCATCAGTTATTTCAAATTTTTACATCTATGTAATCGATCAAATTCTTAGTGAATCATAAATTTCAATAAAGGAATATAATAAAAAGACTATCAGTACTGAATTTTCCACAATCATTGCATGAAATTCAGATGATACATCAACAACGGCCAAAACGAGTTAAACGTCAAGCCTTAACATTACATCCACAATCATTAACATTGTTAATGAAGGTTGCACAACTCGCGTGTTATCGTGTAGCCATTCTGAGTTTAATAGAACCCTACTTCCGGATATGTATATTGATATCTAATTTTCTTCTAATTTAAATAATTATTGACCAAAGCTGGAAACTGCAATTTATCAGTATTTTATACATCGTTGATATATATTATTCAGACATATACTAACACAACTGTTGAGTCAAAAAATGAATCCTAAGAGATAACATAAAATGTATATTAGTTTTCGTTGATTGCAACATCAAGAATATAGCTATGAATGAAAGTATAAAACCATACTAACAAATGTTAATTTCATTTGAAGAATTTATGAACCTACTTTAAGTAATTGTTTACTCGAAATATAAAATTATTAACGATTATCATATTGAAAAAATACGATTGAATCGAATAGCATATGTTTAAATGTAGCATACCTTACAGCCGTGTTTGATTTTTCTTGATGAAAATTACATTCATATTCACGTTTTCGTTGAATATAGATCTTTTTCAGCGTTAGAATATTTTTGAATCGCAAAATATCCAATATATAAAAAAAGTTTCGATAAATTCATAAATAGAGCCCTTGATATTGTATGTGGTATCCATATAAATAGTCGATTGCTATTCAAGTTAAATTTATTAAAAACCTAAGGTAAATTTTTGAAGAGAATATTTTCAAATAAATATCTATTTTTCATTCTTATTATCCATCTCTATAAACGTGACACACAAAGATATAGTTCTCCAGGTTATGATCGATAATATATTCATATTTAATTGACTAGTTTACTACCGATTTTTCTTAATCTCTGGACACATAATGCGAAAGAAAAAAAGCGAATGTATAAAAGGAATAAGTTTTAAAAAATTCCTTGAAGCTGTATTTTACAATACCAAAATATTTTCCGGTGTCTGCAATCAATCAAAAAATACTTTACATCGTCATATTTTATCGATTCGATGGTGTTGTCTTTTATGTTCGAAAATTCACTCATTTATTTTTATCAAGGTAAACGATTCATCAGAATGATTAGATCATAGAATATAATTAATAGACACCAGATTTTGATATATTTGGGTACATAAATACATTAAATTATTGTCATAGGTAGGGTTTAAATGATAGATTCACCAAAACACACGTGCTGTAAAAATATTAACATACATTCATTTATACATGAAACAAAAGGAACAGTTTAAATGGCACAAGAAAATCTGAAAATTATCTGTACGGTCTTTATATCAAAGAATGAATGAAAATACATTTATCATGTCATTTGTAAAGTTATATGCAAAATAGTTGTGGTTAAATTGGAGGGATACTTAACTAACATAGACATAGACCTATTATTCAAATTCTTTTTGATAAAACTGATCAATCAACAATTTTCAATGTTGAATTAAATTTTTACACGGTTTTCAGGTAATGCCTAGTGTTTTTTTGAAAAGCAAAAGGTGTTGCGTCCTTTTTAAGAAAATATATTTCGAATACCCTCAACAATTTTCAAAATATTAGGCCAGAGAACGTATTAGAATTAAATAAAAATATGAAACAATCTATATATCTCTTTTCCCACTAACATAATATGTTAAAGACAGATAAACAATTTGATAATCACCTCGAAATTTTTATTTGTTAAATTTTGATTTGCAGCTTCAGTTAATATATGATTTTAAATTAACATAAAAAAAGCTTATTAACTTAAATGATATCAAGCATTATTCATAAAAATATTAATTTTATCCCAGATAAAGAGGTTCAGGAATTGTTTAAAAGTGTACAGACATCTGAATATTAATGAATACCTGACAACATATATTTCAATTTAGATTAATATATTGTAGCACATCGACAGCCATTGCAATTTATGAGAGAGAAATGGCGGAAAGTCAAAGGATGAAAAAATCCTTAAAATTTATTTTAGAAACCCTTTTTTAAAATGCTCGTCCAATTATAATAATGATTTTGTTTCTGACTATAATGAGTTTGAAATGTAGTTAATTATCAATGTGTTGTAAAAATATGGTACTAATGTAGAAAAACCAAGCATTTAATTAAAGATCGGCGGCTCAAATTGTGTGTGTGACAAAATGCATTGATCATAGTTATATTGTCATGTGCAAATAAAATACTTGGGTTTTAAGGAAAACAATCTTTTGATTTTTTTTATAATATAAACGATGTTTTGAGTAAAATGTTTGCAAATAATGACGATTATCAAGGAGCGATTTTCCGATTTGTATCAATTTATTGTTTTATATTTCCTCATATTCAACAATAATGTTAAAATATAATAAAAATAAAAACAGGAATAAAATATCGTTTAAGAAGCACGAACATTTGCCACTGTGGCTCAAAAAACAGATTTTTCTTTAAATCGGCTTTTGTCTAAATAATGTCTCTAGTAAAATTCATTTATTTGATAAAACTCCCGAAATGAATCTTCAAATGATTATAATAAATTTCACAAAATTCATCAACAGAATAATTTTTTACATGGATTAAATTTGTATTAAAGCAGTATGATTTGTCATTATTCTAATACAAGATTGATTTCTATCAAAAATATCTGTTGTTCAAAATTGAATCAAAGTGCTTATAAAATGTTTTTGAATTAAAATGTTAAATTCAGTAGCCTCAATTTTACATATTTCCTCGAAGAACTGCTCAACAAAATTTGTTATCGAGATTTATAAATATAATAATAAATTGACATTTTGAAACACATTCATGGTTCTTTGAACTCATCTTTGAAAGTTATTGGCAGAATATTTTGATAGATAGCTAGAAAAATAGGCGAAAAATTCGATAATCATTCTTCAATTAATAATTTACTTGTATCACCTTTTCAAATTTCGAATAAAATAATGTAATTTATATCTATATAACATAAATAATGATTCATTTCTTGAGGGAATAGCATTAAATTTTCTTTTTACAACCCGCGTGAAATAGCACAGAATTAAAATGGAAAATTTTTTTTGACTCAGTTAATTTCAAACATAATTTAAATCCACCCATAAATATAGTAGTCTATTTAATTTTTCATTCCATGAACTGGAAAATCTTGATTCAATAAACTAATTTTTTATGTAAACTGAAAATATACTTGCAATCAGTTCGATATGAAAATATAATTCATACCAACAGAATTGGCCAACCAGAATTCTTCAGGGATTTATCACAGATAGACCCATCATTTACCACTATTTGAATGCGTCAATGTTTCTGTAAAATTTTCATCGTACGATTTCAATGATAAATGATATTTATCTTCGCATAGTGGTCTCTCTAGTCCAAAGTTGATAATTTCATTAGAACATAGACTTAGGCCATTTAAAACTATATTTCCTGTTCCATTATGTGAAACCGAGACATGGGTAAAAATATTAATTTTTAAATTATTCACTCATCTTTCTGAAATAAGAAATGCGTGTTCGATGTAATAAATTTTGTTAAATTGATAACAGATCAAATCATATTATTAGTATTGAATCATAAAAACATATTTTCGGTAAAACGAAAAGTAAAAATATTTTAATGATAAATATATCACGATTTATTAGTCGAGTAAATGGCTGATTGTCTAAATTTGCTGTGTCTATTAATAAAACATATTGCAAAATTCAAGATAATAGAGGCTTTCCAAAAAATATGATTCGGTGTTTAATGATGGATAAAGTGTATTTCAATCAAAAAACCCTGGACAATATATTTTTGAATGTTAAATATTCTTTGACGAAAATTACCGACGAAAAATCTATCATCATATAAGTGTATAATTCATACATCGTATATATTTTGGCCGAATATATTCAAATTTACTTTTATCTATCTTCAAAGAATTTAAAGTCGTCGAATACATGCTTATCGAATGAACGCATGACAAATCAATCAAAGTTTGCTTTGAAATTGTCGAATCTTTGTATCTTTTTTATTATTCATTGTCCTTTTTAATGAACATTTTTTACGAAAGTTTTTAGATAGTTATAGAAAATTATATCCGATGATTTTTTTCAGCTTTATTAAGGCTACGTTTAAACAATTTACAACATTGTGAAGTAAATATATTACAGAACGAAGAGGCGATATATTCCGTTTATATCAAATGAACAAGGTACTACTTCATACATCGATTATAAAAACTATTAAGGTAAATTTGTTGTGTTGTTTTAAGGGTTAGAATCATAGCCTAGTCAATATTAAACATCCATAATTGGATATTGGAAGAGATTGATCGATTTTTTATCGAATTTTTCTTCATTGAAATCAATACACTCTTAGACCTTTCTGGTTACATCTCTGGCCGGAATAAAGGAGCGAACATCGAATATCTTTGTCTTTAGTTTACGAATTATACTTAAGAATTACAAATACAAAATTTAAAAAATTAAATACGCGGATTATATGCGATATAAATATTTTCAAATCAATATATGTATAATTTTAGTTGTCTTATAATTATTGTGACTAAGCTTCCATTCAAAACAATTATTTTCTCAACACATCAACTGTTTTATGCATACTTCTTCAGAATACACATTTTCATCTATGTATGATTGAAACATTTGAATGAACAGAAGATAGGCACCGATATATGTGCAATATCTTTACGATTCAAAAATGATGACAACAACAATTGTATAATCTTATTAAACTAAAAATGGGCACGATTTCTTATACATTTTAAACAGTTAAGTACAAAAAATTAGTTGTACAGTTTAAATTAATTTATCTGAACATGACAAATGTCATTTTAATCAGTACCTGTTATCTATGAAGAGTAATATACTCCTTAAATCGGATTATTTCAGTAAACCTGTTTTGCATTTATATGCGATACGATACGCAATGATTTCTTTTAGTTTGGAAGTTAAACAATCAGTGATTCTTTTAAAACAGCATAAAATATCAGGTATACATTCATTCAGACTACCTTGCAACTTTGATTAAAATATAACAAAACTGTGTAATTTACTGAATAATTTAGGTTTTAATACAAATAAATGATATGAATTGAAACGTTGTTAACTCATGGATAACTAATTTGAATACATAATGTGAATATGTCAAAACAATAACGTCATAGTTTATATATCGGAATTCAAATCATTGTTCAAAAATTGGCACAGATGACGTCACACTACCATTCAATATAATTATGTTTAAAATTTATACATTCGAAGTATAAATAACGGATGACATTTCTGAGGGGATGTTTTTCTTCGTTTAATCTAAAAATTCCATTTACAATGTTTTCAATTTTCTGGACTTCTCTCAAAACATTTTTGAGTAAATTATACATTTAATTATAGTATGTTTATTAATAAAAACCCATTCAAAATCTACAATTGATTTCCCAAGCTATCATTCACCTCATCGATTGTAATTCGATGGTTATTTAAAGGCACAATGCGGCAATGTATATTATATTTAATATAGAAATATTTTATTCTTCAATTCGAGGACGACGTATTGAAACCAACCTATCATCAATCCATTTATTTCAAAACATTTTGGTCAGATTGGACTGATAATGCCACCATCATATCTTTGTATTTCGATCTTGAAACATACGAAAAATATTATATCTTCACAGAGATCATGGTTGATATTCAGATAGTGGATCCTAGATTCGTACTCACCAGATCCAAGTTCGACGGCAGCTATAAATACGACTATAACTACAAGATATCTAACCATTATTCTATTGGAAAAAGACAAACTAATTGCACATTCAACAATATTCTAATGACTGCACCCGAAATGATTGAGGTCGAATGTTCTATACTTCTGAACTTCACTTATTTACGGTTCGAATTCCTGAGGGCAGAAACATCGGAATGTGTTATGGAGGTAAAGACTCATTTATAAATAGGAAATTACCGATCAAACTACGAAATCGACGACAACTACAAATTGTAATCAATTTTTTTACATGTAGCCAAATCAAATTCACACTCCAAAAAGAGCGTTATATCTTTGATTGTTGGGCTCTTGGTTTCTATCATTTTCATTCTGTTGGTCGTTGTCACAATTTATATTCTTCACAAAAAACTATTAATCACCCAGAAGTTTACATTCTGACATACAGTCCAAACAGACATCAAAACTTAGAATAATTCATTTATCTCTGGTTTTAAATGATATTTTATAATCAACCTGTCAAGAAAGTTTTTCTTTTATTGCTAATCTGAATGAGACAAGAGTTAGTCTTCAAATCTATACCCCCAATATTTGCTGTTGTTCGTTAATATTCGGGCCTTTACATTTACAAATCCACTAAATATGTTCGATGTGTTTCTTTTAAATAATTTACCATGGCTTTAATCATTCGAGCTTATAATCCGTGAACTTTGTGTATAAAAAAATACTGATAAAAACCAAATATAGAATATTGTCTACATTTTATGCTGTATTTGCACATTTATGATATATTTATCTCTTTCATTTTGTTTAGATATTTTTGAATATCATAAAAATCTTCATATGAGTGTTTTTAGTTCCTCGAATATTTAATAGATGTCCATACTATTAAATCATATTCTCCTTAATTAAAATTCATACAGCTGTATGTATTTCTAATGTATAAGTTCAGTATAATTAGAATACACAATCATGAACAAAATACATACCCCGAATTTTTCAGACATGTACATATAGAGATAATAATTTCTAGCAAAAGGCGATATATTTGATGCCTTATAAAAAATTACCATTTTGAAAAATTAGACTCAATTCTTTCGTCGTTTCTTGGATGTCAACGTAATTATTAATATTCCAGTATTTGAGTTTATGAAATAAATCTTACTGTCTTAATATTAAATTTTATATATAAAGCCCATAACTGTCGTGTTAATAAGTTTCGTAATCTTCGATATAGTAGATTGAGATAATTTTCAGACCAGATCTCTTGTCAAAAAATAGTTACAATCATATTTTAAAAAGACAATCGTGTCATATATTCTTAGACACTTATAATTAAACAAATTTAATAAAAGCCAAAACTATAATACAATTTTCAAATTTTTATGTGGTACCCTTAATGTGAAATGTCGGAATTATGGTATGCTAATAATGAAAATAATGCATTGAACAAATCTCGTTGTGGATCCAAGTAAAATCGACATTTGAATTATGCATATCAGATATGGACCGAATCACATTCAAACATCGATGAACTATGATAAACAGATCATCAGAGAAAGATTTTAACTTTTCAGACATATAAGAAGCCTTGAGTTTGATATAATATCAGGAATTATCACAATAATTTTTTATACTACTATAGTTTAAAACACTACATCGACAAAATTTTAATCTACACAGACATGAATTTGTTTGAACATGATTTACTCCAAAATACAATATTTTGAAGAAAAAGGTGGTCATATTTTTCAGACATGTGAATCCATATTTTATAAATATAAAATCGCTCCCATATCAAATATGAAATCGACATAAAATATCCTATTACTTCAAGTGAATCAGGCATATGACTGACTGGCAACGTATTTTAACAGGAGTCAAAATGGTCATCTATTCCAATACGATTTAAAAGAATATAATGGGTTACTTTCGTGGATCGAACAATCGATTGTAAATTTTCATGGGTCAATATCGTTTCCAATCATTGATCAATGATAAAATAAGTCATCCGTTGATGGATGTGTCAAAAAAGTTTTTATAATATAAGAACTTTAGACATTAAACAAGACGGTTTTTTCAAAAATTAATTGTAGAAAAAAATTTATCAATTTAATGATGTGGTGCTAGAATGATTAAATTGACATTTATGATCGTTGGTAAATAGAATGTGTTGATGATTTAAGAATATTTATTAATGTTTAAAAAAGAATAGAAAGCATTAAATTGTATACTCCAAAGATATAATGCTCTATAACAAAAAGATTGAAGCTATAAAAGCATTAGTTATGGATTTCACGATTTGTAAACCCTTGATTCTTAACGAGCTAATTTTTATCATGTCTACTCTAGCTACAGATGTTCAGTAGATGGGTTTTTGGCTGTGAAAATAAAACATTAGTTGATGAATTAATATAAATGATAATCAAGTACGTATACTTCCTAATATTATTATACTGTTAGCAAAAATGGTGTTCAAATTGTTCAAAAATCTACTTAAATATATTTATATATGTTTGTATATATTCCATTGTGTCGAAAATTAGAACAATCAATTTTAAATATGATTTTAGGATTTTAGTAAATGTGTAGACATATCGATTTTGTTTTTGGGTTTTGTTTGAATTTCAAGTTAATTATTAAATATAAATACAGGATGTGATCTTCAAATTAGTTTCTTTGTATTTTTATTTAGCATGCCTCAACTTTTATATTAATTTCTGTGTGAAATTAACAAAATGGCAATCGTCAATTTTTGTAGTTTTATAGGATTGCATGACGTCTGTTTATATGGATTTGATAGTCATTAAAATAAAGTTTTGTTACAGTTGTCCCGAAATCCACTTCCTGTCTAAACAGTTTTCCTTCTTTTCAGTTATTTTTGAACCTTACTAATGTATTTAAAAAAATTACATACTCTATCTGTCTCAAAGAGTATGGGTAGAAAGAGTGAAGAAAATTTCTTAAGCATGTTTGTTAAAAAATTCAAAAATTGTAAATGTGATGTTGAGAACAACGTTATCCATGATAACTATATACTTTTTAGCTATCAAACTATTATCCTCTCCTTACATGAAGTATTTTTTGTATACAGTAAAATCTCTCATTGTTATATTAAATAATGTTCAATTTTTTTGGAACGATGCAGTTCCACTTTATACCCAAGCACACCCAAACGATCCTCGGTCTTATTTTCCACGCTGTAATAATTCTAATCGTTTCAATTTGTGGTCACCTCTCACTAAAACCAAAAGAGTAGCCATATATAAAGTGTAATTTATATGTCAAGAGAAACAACCTTGAGAACGGAAAGCAACCGTTTAGACATATGAACACGTCTGGCCACTGAATAAACATCAATATTTATGTCTATTAACGACATATGAATACGTATGTCATGCTATCCATCGAAAATGCACAATAAACAATTGGTAGTTTTTTCTTTGTTTAAATCCAAAGAATTCAATCTAAAACATACAGCTCCGCTAAATGAATGAAAATTATAGAAATGAGATTTGGAGTAGAATATAAATGTCAATCCCAAAACTACTGCTTTCAAATGGCGATGATTAATAAATTTTTTATTGTTAATTAGAATGTGCGAAAAACGCATATTAATTTTTTGAATTCTAATAAAAATTAAAAAAATTAAGGTATATTCAAAATTAAAAGATTTATAGGGAATTCTAATATTCCGGTCTTTAAAAGACAAAAGTAGAGTTTATCATTTTTTAAATGTTGGTATCGAATTTTAGTAATAATGACGTTTATTCTAAATAAACCTTAATTATGAATATTCAAAACATTATCTATTTATCATTAAAAATCACTCAAACTATTAGTCATTATACGATCAAATTATGAACGTACTAAAAAACAATTTCTGTAATCAAATTTAAATAATTTATCATCAGAAATAAATTGCCAATTTAGTAAATAGATTCGCATTATTTACTAATGTTTATGCCAGCGGACGTAGGTAATTTTACATCCATCATTCTCAACCGGCTCTTCGCTTATCAGCATCACACTGGAAACGTTGGACTAAGCGGAATTAGTCTTTATGTCATGTTAGGTATTATCAAGTTTGGGACAAAGGGAACAAGTTTTGAGCAACTTTCGAATATAATCGATGATAGGTTCGAAGATATTTACACAGAAAATTGGAGACGTTCATTTGCTTCTAGATATTGGAATACTTTAAGACATAATGCTCAAACGCATGCGTTTATGAGGTCCGCCATTATCTATTCATGTTCCTTATATTATCATTATCAAGAAATTTCGGATTTCCTTTTCGGTATGGAGAAAATCAAGGTCAACATAAGCAATTCAGCCGAGTCAGCTCGCGAAGTGGACGAATGGGTATCCGATAACACCCAGATATCATTCAAAAATGTTATTGATGAATCCATACTTAGTGAAAACAAAATTATATTTATAAACACATTTTCTTATAGATCTGATTGGACAAAGAATTTCGACGCCTCGCTGACTAAATATGAAACATTTTATGATGAGAAAGGTCGGCAATTAATGGTCCCTATGATGAATCAACAAAGTTTTAACTATATATATGATTCTATCACTCATAATTTTAGAGTGCTTTTCAAATCTTGTGTTCAAGAATACGTATTTTCTGCAATAGTATTGCCAAGACAAGGGTACAAGATCAAAGATGTGCTGAAAAATTTCAACGTATTTTCTTAGTGTATTCAGATTGATGAAATGCATACCTATTTTATGGAGTCTGAATTTCATTATGTCAAATTGAAGCTGCCAAGATTTAATATATCGCGGCAGACGGATTTTCTGCACACATTTAAAGATTTTGGAATTACCAATATTTTTGATATAAATCATTCTGATTTTGGGCAGATGACTAATGACACTGTTTTCATTGGAAACATAATACAAGTCTCTAATCTTGTGATTGATGAGCTCAATGATCGAGCAATTGCATCTGAAGAGACAAATGATGATAAATCACTGTTAATGCCAAAAGAATTTTATGTGAAAAGGCCTTTCTTGTTTTTCGTCTATGTTTATAATAACCAAAATGTACCTTTAGGCGCTGTGGTGACCAATCCAAATGCTACATGAAATCAATGAATATTCTGCTTTAATTTTATCAAGCTTATTTTGTCTTTGAAATTTTTATTTTATTTTATTTTATTTTAAATATCTGCTGTGCCCCTAAAGCCGATTTAATATCACAGAAACGATTTTATTAATTAAATAGATTGAATCTTAGCAAAGAATAAAATCTCTCTTAGATAATTAGAAAAACCGTAAAGTATGACTTATTGTCTGATTTATTATGTTCTTATTCTCACGATGCAAAATTGATTCTTTTCTATAAATATTATCAGATTTTAACGACCTGAAATAGATTTTTCAGTATGAAATCCATTGTCTCGGTATATCTGATTTTTATGATAGAGGTTTTCTGTGTTTTCAGAGAAACTCTATGATAAGAATATGGATTACTCGAATAATTTTAATCCGATTTTGAGATTAAATCATAATATTCTGATAGAATTTCAATTTTTTAGTTAAATAACCAAAAAAAATTAATTTTACATAGTTAACAAATATATTTTTAATGGCTTATTTTACAAATATGGGTTTTATGAGCATAATATTTGATCAATCATCGATGAGATATGCTAATAATAATATGTGTTGTTCCTCAAATAGAAGTTTTAAACCGCTTCAAAAATCTTTTTGTATGTCATCTTTATCATAGATATATAGCGATAGGCTATCGAAAACAGCGGATTTAACAAAACAAGGTTATATAATCAATATATTAACTGAACATACTATGTCAAAGAATTGTAGTTTTCAGTTTCAAATAGAATAAAAATGTACCAAAAAAGATATTGAAGACTGTTTTATCTCCAGTTTTCTAAACAAAGATAACCGACATGGCGAGTATCTGCTCCTGTTTTATGAAAAATAAAAATTTGATTTTTAAAAATTAATTTTATCTACGAGATTTTTCGGCGATTAAAATAGGCCTAAAGAATTTTAACAGATTCATTGTATTTTAGGACTGGAAATCATTAATAAAATTTATATAGATGGTGATGAATTTCAAATGCCTCACAAATTTTAATTCTAAATCATTGGTAAAGCAACAGTCAAAAAAATGTGGGATAGTAGATAATGCGTGTTTGGAATGATAAAAATTATCTAATTTTAAAATATATGAAGAAACGATTTAAACATTAATCTGATGTATATAGTTTTTAAAATAGTAAATACTATATGACAATTATGGTTCTAACTCTTCTGGTTGATTTACTAATGCTGCCGTTTAATGGTGAGAACCAAAAGACGATTTTTACTTGTATCAATTACCTCGTGTATAATTTTTTGGCGATTTGTTAAAATTAAATGTCTTGTTTTATACAGAATTCAATACTCCATATATTTTTCATAAAATATCCACAATATACTATTCTAGTTAATATATTTTCGTTTCGACGTTGGCTTTAATAAATTTTGATAAAATGTTATGTAAGATTTTTCGAATAACCATTAATGGAAGTTATCTCATTCAAAATATCTTCAGGTTATAGAGATTCTACATTATGAATATGATTCCCACAAACAGAGATGGGTAGCATACTACTCTCCACCTGTTTCAGTACTTACATTTTAATTTGACTATCAGGCATTTCCCACCACGTTCACACTCTAGTTTCTAACCTCTTGCATATAATTGAGTGTTCATAAATAAACAAAAACTATCATTTATTTTTCCTGTGTTTTCATTTACAAAATTGTATTATTTTTTTATCATAAATTTGGACATGAAACGTAAAAGTAACAGTGAGCGTAATGTTTTTCTAAAAATTGGTTTGTTGAAGAACATGTTAAATGAAGTCGAAAAGATATTATTCTAAGTCAAATTGAAGTGTTGCAAAATTCATAGATTACAACATTTGTTACTATTATGCGACGAAACATGAAGTCTGCAGCATTATATATAAGCGGCTGAACGAAACAAAGAGAATTACAACTTGACTAAAAGCATTTAAAGCCGCACAATTCAATTTAATCGGCAAAAGTAGAAAAAAATACATATTGGGGCTAGATTGATAGTCGACTAAAACGCTGAATTATCATAGAAAATGTTTTTTGATTCTGAATTTCTCACAAATTTCTATACGCGATGTTGCAGATCAAGTCCGAAGAGATATCAGAAAGAAGTTTTAACAAGTCGACTTATAGATAAGAACGGTAGCTCTCTGCATTAACGAAAGGTCTGACGAATTGGCATTCCAATTAACAGCATTTACCTTCATTTCATCTTTATTCCATGGTTTTATAAATTAATTTATTACGTTGATAATAAAGTCCGTTTGTTGTCTTTCTAGAAGGAATTTCATTAAACTTTATAAATACAGTTAAATTCCTGTAGATTGATTCAAAGAAATACGATTGTGGGAGACACGTAAGAATGCGCTGAAATCCTCTCTTTAAACGTAATTACAATTGCAAAAAATTGAATTAATTAATACAGAGGGTTCTTTATATTCGACATGAAAGCATCTGGTATATTAAAGAGATTAGATAGCCTTGTTGGAGAGGTTGATTGTACAAGAAGATCGCAATTCGTATAAAGTATAACGTGCCAAGAAATGTTTTGTAAATTTGTGATTGAAATAAAAAAAAATTGTGCTTTAGGTTGTGAAGAATATTAAATTCATTCGAGAGAGAGGTCTAAATGATTTTTAGTTGAATTAAACTTTTGGAAGATTTCGTTTTTAACCGCAGTGATGTTTTATTTCATAACGCTGTACCCTGGTTATATTTTTATCCGATTCTCAGAGACCGAGGTGAACTTCATGTAGAAATCTCACGGTTTTTGAGATTTAATAACACAATTTTCCAAACTCAGAGAATCTAAATGGTTATCCAATCTAGCCTTTGCAGTTGATCGATTTAAATATATGAAAGAATTAAATAGTAAACATACAAGTGGATGGACGAGTTTAACACGTAATATGTACTTAAAAATAAAAGCAGCGGGGGTTAGGCTAAAACTGTTTTATCGTCGAATAATCAGAATATGACAAGACATGGTTCAATAATGGAAGCTATGCAAGTTTTATGAATCACTATATGAATCGATGTCTACCATATTCAGAAAGATAGGCACTGAATGACTTGATGTTTTTGTTTAACATACATTTGCGATTATACATTTTCTACAGCCAATATGAAAAATCATTATTTTGATCTAACTGATATTCACGTGTAGTGTCTGCTGAGAATGTTTTGAGAAACATGCTCACGAGTTCAAACAAATTCTTTACGACTTTTAACGACTATATACGTCTCAGTAACTTCTACATTTATTGAAAAAAATTACTATAAATTCTTGATATATTTTTTAGTCAGAATATGCAAATTTTACAACAAATAAGATTTTTTCATTTTAGAAAAAATAATATAAATGAGATGCAAGTTTTACTTTATTTATCCGGCCCTCGAAGGACATCATTCTTCCATTTCTGTTTAACA
>JWZT01002658.1:66835-84351 GCA_000827895.1 Thelohanellus kitauei
CCCCCCCCCCCCCCTTACGGAGCTTTTTTATGAAGAGCCAAAATGAAATGCATTATGAAGACTGCACGATAAGAAATCATTCTCGAATTAATATAACTAACCAAATATAATTTTGACGGAAGCAAACGAATTGTTATTGGTTTGGGTCAAATATTTATCAATGAACAAGTAGAAATTTTTTTTGATGAAATAGAAGTATTTGAAGGCTTGTACCGCTTTTGAGTAAATTCATTGATTTATTAGCAATGTAAATGTTAAAGAAGTTAAAAATTATATATTTTTTTTAATTGAGGTAGAATTATTTTTGCTGTAAATGAAAAAATGTTAAATAAAGTCGTGAATATTAATATTTAATTGTAAATATTTAATAATGGTCTCTCGAAAATTACCTCAACATTACTTACATTTTTTTAGGACACCGTGATTGAATAAACTATTGATATAAAGAAGATTATCAATCAGATCTGCGTTGAACTCTCCTGGTTTGTTAAAGTACGCAATACTTTTTAGGTATTGCTTTATCAACCCTTAGAGATGTGGGTAAAAAACGGAATTTCATTTGCACATAACAAAGAGATATATCTAAAATCAAGGAGGTTCGAGTTATATATTGATTTTAGCCTTCTCGAAAGAACAAAAAGGTTTTTCTGAGAAATAAAGGAAGCTTATGTCATAAAATTATCAGATAATTATTGCATTTTAAAAACTATATTCTAAAATTTTTTT
Source organism: Thelohanellus kitauei (assembly GCA_000827895.1). Lineage (NCBI taxonomy): Eukaryota > Metazoa > Cnidaria > Myxozoa > Bivalvulida > Myxobolidae > Thelohanellus > Thelohanellus kitauei. The sequence goes on from JWZT01002658.1 coordinate 67,562, forward strand.
AGATTGTATGAATTACTGGTAACATTTTATGAAAATTGTTTTGATGTTTTTAATGTCAATCGAAACCTCTCAAGCGGAGTGTGCGAAATCATTTTATCTCATGTAGCTCATATATTCTTCCTAATCAGATAAAAATGTATCCTATTAATCTAATATAATCTAATTGGACAATGGAACCATAGTATGCGCATTTTTAGTACACATAATCTATGATATACTGTTTCAGCAGCATTGAACAGGATATAATATAAAGATATATAACGTTTGATTGATGAATCAACTCGTTTGCCTTAATAGCATTTCAGTAAAAATCTTTTAAATAATTTTGAACACAGACAAGAACTGATAAAATAAGTAAGCATGCGCGAAATCAAAAATTATGAAGATCACCATCATCTAATTATATTCCTAAAATTTCATATTAATCGGATGAACCCGACGTAAACAGATTTTTTTAACTATATTATAAACAATTGAATTATTGGTATACCAAGATATACAGTCAAAAGTCACAAATATTGTTGACGGAACGATCCTATACCAAAATATTATTAATTTTCTGTTAATACCTAATTATGACCATAATACTAATCCCCATGAATTTTAATTAATGGAAAAAGTTTAAAGATTTAGAATTTTTATTTAAACAAAATTACGAAAAATATCGAATTTATGAACCGAACCACAGATGATATTACTTACATGGAATCTATTATCAAAAGATCTCTACCATTATGTTTATTAATGACTTTAATATTATTGAAACAATTAATTACACTTTCAAACTCTCCTGTATACTATGATTGTAAGAGGGTTTATTCTGCTAAATTATTCCTGATTCAGATAATAATATCGAAATCCTCATACTACAGAGATTATTATGTTCTCAATTTTATCTGCATCATGCATTTTTATTTCGATGATAATTTGAGTTTTTTTCAGCATATTGTTATTTTTAATTTTCAACATCAGAAAAAATTATAAGTTTTATTCAAATGATACTATTTTATGCTTCAACCTGTAGGTTAATTTATAATTTAGTTACATTTGGTTATGGATACATTCAACCTGATTATATTTTTAGATGTATTCTTTATCAACCATCTTCAGGAATCCCAAAACAATACGCGTTAGAAAATGATATTTATCTTCTACGTGTTTACTTAGAGTTTCTGTATATTTTTTTTGCTCCAATCTTTTTATATTTCGTATCATTTTGTCACCGGGATTTAGTTCAAGAAAAATGTAGAAATTGGTCATAAATCTACACAGTACGGCTTTTCGAATAAAAAGATACTTTTGGTTTCATAACGATATATATGTTAGCTTAATTTTAAAGATGTAGATCTTGTAAATACAAATATTTTTCATTAAAAAATAATTATTAGACTTAATACCGAACGATAAGAAAGATATTATTAACCTAATCATTAGTTACGTATTTTTTTAGCACTGGCCAAATTTATTTCATCTAGATAGCCGAAGGTGTTTTTGAATTTTATAAAACTATAGTCATACACTATCAGTCTTATGGTGAACCATAAAAATTCACAAACCGAGTATGAAACGTAAAGAATACACTTAAATACGATGTCTGATTATAATTGTGTTGACATTTTTTATCGTTCTCCTTAACGTCGATTGATATGTTCAACATTCATTTGAAAAACCTATTCACAATCAGCCTTATTCATTCATATTTTACATCTAATGACATTTATTATGCATATCAATTGAATTTAAACTCAAAGCATACACGGTAGAACCCTTTTTACAATTGTAAACTATTAGTTAATGATAATATGCTCATATGGATATTTTAGAATTTCTTAACTATATAGAACACATTAAAATTGATTAGCAAACCTAACACGAGCATTTATAATATATAATTTAAACATTCAATTACAGAGAAACTTTAATATCCGTGTTTGGAATGCTTGAATAGATTTGTGATATTTTTTAAGCAAATATAAACGTATCTATGACTAAATTGCTACAGCTTCAAGAAAGCGAATTTCTCTCCAGTTATCGTTTTTGGTGATCCGATCACGAAGCTCCTTTTCGTAAATTTTCGAATAAAATGGCACAATCTCATTTAAGCAGTTATAGGAGCTGTAATTACTATTTGTAATATTTTGTATTGAGTATGATCCCATAACTATTTGATATAATCAAATTCATGAAATCGCGAAATGTTCACCAAAGTGCGTTATGATATTACTTGGTAATAAAAAATGAGTAAGAATAGATAAATTACAAAGAAAAACGTCATATCAAGAATAAAAACTAAATCTATATTAATATACACACGAAAAAACATTTCCGTCATTTTATGAACGTCATTATTCAAAAAAAAAACATAGCTAGATCGGATTTCTAAAAAAACATATATGTTTTGTTCAAATTACCGAAAATGTATTTGTCACATGTGACATAAAATTTCCGTTTTAAATCTGTTATAATGAGTTTAAATGGTCAAACCTGTCTAGTTTTAGGAAACTGTGGACAAAAATTTTGGAAAAATAACAAATAGCCGAGTTTAACAATAGATAATGTTATCAAAAACTGATGATAAAAGACTGTAGAACTCTTCAAATTTTAATTAAAATAATATGAATATTTAAATTCCCGTTCTTTTGGCGCAATATTTAATGCCATATATAGCTTCTGCAGAGCACTATGCTCCGTTTTCATTTATTTTGATTTAAAAATGAACTGTAATTTATTTATTAGTTTTAAATCTTGACCATAACGAATGAATCTTCGATTCTATAATCAGAAATGAAATATTGACGATACTCGATAATTTCTTTCTTTATTTAATTCTAATTCTAAGTCTAATATTAATATGAGATTTCATCTTTTAATCATAACACGCCAAGTTCTATAAAAAAGAAAACAAACGAAATACTGCGCCTAGTCGAAAGACAAGGAAAATTGTTTTTGGTTCAAAAATAGACATAGTTTTCTGTATATCTAATTACAGAGTAGTTTTCTATGATTAAAATATACAAAAAAACATCTGTGATATCATCATATATATTTAGATAATTCAAATGTATCGATTATGTATATTTTAACATTCATATTTAAGTTAAAATTTAGATGTATTGCAGGTAATATTTCGACATATATAGATGTATTTACATCCACTGTGTATTCGGCTTGCCAGCGCATCATATATATCTTAAATATGCATATATGAAATCTTTGTTTTAAAATTAAAATTTATTAAAATTAAAGATAATCCTCAATGTTATTCAGACGAAAAGAAGCGTTAAAAAATGACGAAAATTATAATTTACATTTAATTTTGGAAAACAAGATCGAAAAAATGAACATCACTCTATATATTCTGTGATTAAATTTTTGTTTGATTGGTATCATTTTGCATGAAAGGCAACATATAAACAGGAATGCCAAATGGGTCATAAATCCATTTCAATTAATTTGTAATAGTACAAAAATATTCGCATGCCATGACAAGCACATGTTAAAACTTAACAAGATTATACAGTTATAATTGAGGGCCCTAATCAATTCCACTGACGAAAAACTATCGATATACATTTTTAGATATTCGAGCTTTAAAGTTGACAATATCATACTAACTGATGTCAACAGCAACAATTAACCATTAGTACTACAGTATAGCCTATCTATTTTTCAACCCGATCTGTATTTAAGCCAAAAAAAATTTTCTTAGAAATATTGCTAGGATTGATATTTATGATTATTTCATAATTTTCGTTTTCATGTCACTTTCCACGCGCTGAATAATCGATGAAATAATTGTCGATGTATCTTTAATTTGTTGTTTCTAGATTGGAATCATAGATTCAGTGCCGATGTGGGCGAAGTCAGACGATTTGAAAAATGAAATTGTTCATTTTACAGTTAAAATGCATAAAACTGAAGATATTCATTTTCAAAAGCACTTCGAAACGTTTATTATAGGACAAATGAAACCATTAAAAAATTATAATACTTTTTTAGGACAAATTCATGGTTTTGAATGCATTTAACCAGAATTTTTTGTTAACCCTGCCTATTTTTCAGTTTGTTCAAAATCTTATCCCTAATAGCTGAAAAATAGACAGCGTTTTTTGTATTTAATAAGTTTATTCATTCATACTTGGCCAACAACATTCAACGGACCACTTGTCCCATAAGTGTTCTTATATAAAGTACAAGGTTTTAAAAAGAATAATCTCAAATACGCGTGCGAATCTCTTATAGTAATATAATTTATATAGACATTAAACTGCATTTAATGATCGATTAAAATACACAAATGATATAAAATTATTAATTAAATTAATTTTTAAAAACGCTCTCAATATTATTTCAGTGAAGTAAAATAAAAGATATAATTAATTTATAAACATTTTCCAAAAATAGAAATCGTGCTAAAATTTGTCCATAAATCAAACTTAAAAACTCATTCCAAATTGTCCCTAGAGTTTGCATTATCCAATCCAAAATATAAGTTTACTCTAAGATACTCAACATTATGTCAAAAATATCCACTTTGGAAAATCCCAAATAATAGCCCTAATGGAAGAAACGTTTGTTAAATTTATGACAATAATCGATTTATAAATGATTATACGTTATGATTATAATCTATTGGATAATTTGGGATTCATCATGATTAATCAATATGATACTGTATTGAAAAAATGAGTGTCATTGTTCGTATTTTGATTTTTGTACTAATTCAGAAAGCTGATGAAAAAATAGTTCGTTTCAACGAAATCATTACATGCTATAAGATTGTAAAATTTTGAAATGTATAGATGAATTCAAAGTCAGATAATTTAATTGGTTTTAAGAATATTGGCTTCCGTTTTTTCGTCCCGCCATATATCATGATGAGAGTTGTCATTTACCATGAACACAATGAAAACAGATCAATTATTTTGATCGAAACGATTATTTATCATCTGAAAAAATTCAAAAATCAGAGATGCAGACCATTTAAAATCCAACATGGCCAGGGCGATACAACGAAAAACGTTAGTTTCTGATAACAATTCTAAGATCAGAATTTACTTAAGCTTAGGATATGATGCGATTCCATTTACTACCTACCATATCCTTGTGAGAAGAGTTATCATTAGCGAATTGTATCCATTACACGATCCGAATAGTTTCTTTGAAACTCTATTATTTATCAATCAGTCTACGAATCATGTCGATTTGTAAAATAATATAGAAAATGTTCAAACTTGAAAAGGAATTAGATATCAAAGAACTAAGTTTCAATCGAGAAAAATATCAGAAACATTCATGTATGGCTGTGATAGTAAGAATTAATTACATCAGCACCTCTCGAAAATAATATATATCAAATATCGAATTATGGACTCGTCAAAGGGTAATTTATCGATATCTGTTTTGTTGGAAATCAAAATCTACAACACGTCATCGAATGATATTCTATTTCATGTCAACATGTCTGGATATCGAACAGAATGTACTTACATTCATGATACCCATGTATTGGCGGCTTATTTTTTATATAACGCTAATTGGACAGTAATTGCATTGTTATACAGAAATTCGATATGAAAATGAGGATCATTGATGTTTTTTATAACACTCAAGAAATATCATGGATGAATGTACAATACGGTACATTCGATACTTTAAATATATCCGATTTTCGAGTAATTAACATGCGATTCATGCCTTTTGAGCCTTATCGTTACTCTTCGGATGATATAGGTAAAAATATTTTATACACTTAGCTGAATTCGATCGACATAAAACATGGGTACTACTAGCTCAAATTTACAAAATAATTTATCATTGCAAAATTCATGGATTAGTAATATGTTCATTTAATAACAGAACATTACATTGATGGAATACCTTTATAACAACACCGTCATTAAATTTACATTTCACGGTCTATGGAACTATATGAGTGTAAATGACGTATTAGTGCCAATTAAAATATATGAAGGATTTGCATCAAAGTGTAAAAACGATTCAAAAGATACAATTAAATAAAATAATTAAATTTTTCAGATTATTTTTACTCATTTCACTCTTACCACCGTCTAAATAAATGAGAATCAAAAATTCTAATTTTTTAAGTGAAGAAATGATTAAAAAATTTTTTTTGTTTATGAGTTGGGACCTAATTTATATTCGAAAAACAATGATTTTGAAAGATGTCCACTGAATTAATGTTGACACTACTCGTTTGAAAAACGATTAATTGTGCGGTATCGGACGATCAAAGATTTTTGTATTTTCCAAATATATATTTATATCTATCACATACACAGATTTTTTTTTATTGTTTCTTGACTGATATTATCTATTTTGTCAGGAAGGGCAATACAGTGAATAAATATTTTTTATATTAAAATGTAAATGAGATACAGCAATCAAATAATAGTGTTTTTCATTCGATTTCGTTCTAGCGAATAAATGTTGATTTTGTACCTTAGTCCTAGTTGACAGCGGAATTGGGGGATGTTTAGCATGTGAGAGTCTTTCATTAATCTTGTCGGTGCAGCGCAGACGTGTGCCTAGCTAGAGTGCGACTCTGGAATGGATTGTCGCACGTAAACAACATCGAATAATTGTCGATGTAAAGTACTTTCAGTAATGTATCGGTTTTGACACCTCCTTGACTGTGTAAAAAAAACGTTTTGAAAGCTAGCGGCTCTTCAAAGTTATAAAATGCAATTTTTAAGAAATATTTTTTGATATGAAAGTTCGATGCCAAAAACTATCAATTTTATCATTCCTTTGTTTGAAATTGATCTGATAAACTACGCTAGAAAATAATTTATGAACGATTGGACCAAAATAAATGATATCTTAAGATTTAAAATGAATATAAGTGAATATATCATTATAGGGTGTTAGCGTGATGTAAATATTCAATTTTTCGATTTCACAAATGTCATTTGTCACTGCTTTTTGTCTGAAAGCTACTGTTTCATGTTTGCGGTGGATAGATGTGTCAAAAATACGAATTGAATAATTTTCAAATTATTAAAATTGTATTATAGGGTATTGCAATTCTATATTCCCCTGCTTGCAATTCTATATTCCTATCCTTGAAACTCTATATTCCAACCAATGAACTTCTATATCGACACTTCCGGGTTTTGCGACCAATAGCGGCCCTTTTTTAATAAATTTATTAACATAAAAAAGGACTGTATCGACGAAAAATGAAAAATAATTACCTCAGCATGTATGTAAAACGTAAAAAATAGTATAAATTACCTGATTTTTAATCGAAAGTAGCGGGTTGTACCGATGAATAATTGGAAATGTAACAAGGAATTTAACAGAAAATCAAAAGAAGTAACAAAAAACAGTAAAACTAATTCATGTAGTTTTATTTTCAGATAGGCATAACTTTAGTCTCTACGAATGTCTTTTTCGTTAAGGCACATTCGAAAAAATTGTAAATATTTTTCATTTTCGTCGATACAGTCCTTTTTATGTTAATAAATTTATTAAAAAAGGGCCGCTATTGGTCGCAAAGCCCGTAAGTGTCGATATAGAAGTTCATTGGTTGGAATATAGAGTTTCAAGGATAGGAATATAGAATTGCAAGCAGGGGAATATAGAATTGCAATACCCTATAATACAATTTTAATAATTTGAAAATTATTCAATTCGTATTTTTGACACATCAGGGGAATATAGAATTGCAACACCCTGTAAATATAATTATTATTACTAATATAAAGTATAAAATTAAGCCCAATTATTGATTTATCGAAGGCCACAATTTATAAGATAACAGCTTTTTTACGCTATATTTCTTTATTCCGAATTTATTAACAAAATAATTTAGAAATTCATAAGACTGATACACGAACAGTCAAAGAAATGGTAATATATAAGTTTAGAATCCTAATTTCGTCTTCGATATAATCATCTTGAATTTACCTTCGAATATAATTTATTTAAAACTCGATTTTATGGTGAACGATATAGCTTTGTACTAAAAATCGAATTTGGTGATAGATATATATAATTACTTATAAATTATGATAAATTTAATCTAAGTAGCAATGCCGAGATATTAACGAAGATTAAAAAAGTTATAATTGATTTATAAATTGGCCTTAAATATTAAAATCATGTCCTTTTTTATCTCTTATCGATATATTAATCATATTAATTAATGGACAACATTATATCCTTTTGATATTGATTTGATAAACAATAACCATTTTAACGTCTTTATTCTGTTTATTATTTTCATGACAAAATAATTCATCAGAATGTGCAATAAAATATTACCTGTTACCTAATTCATGCTTGTGATCAAAATGATAATGAATAGAATATATAGTTCGTTTTTATCTCTTAAAAACCTCTGTTTTTTTCAGACACAATTTACAATTGAAATGATACTACATCATTCATACGAACAAACATTCATAAAATTCGAAACCATATCATCAGATGCTATCTAATGTAATGCTGATATTAGAATTCCATTTAAAAGGAATTGGTTGGAGTAATCAAAAAATAATAAACGTGTCAAAACCTTTGACTGTATTGTAAAAAATATTTTCTACCGAGATTCTATACATTCATTTGAAGAATTTACATTAAATCAATTAATAATTGTCTATATTTGCATTGTTACGAAAAATTATATATACATATTTATCTATTTACATATGTAAAATTAATGTATTAACCGATTTTAATATTCGTGGAGATTTTTGAATGACAATGTATCCGTTGGGGTGACGATTCTTGGAATCTTTTGACATAAATTACAAATGAACCCAAATACACTTTTCTACATCTGATAATCTGATGAAACTTTATGTCTGAATGTCAACCCGGAGGTCATGAGTCTCTACATTTCTCCTGAATATCACCTATCAAATCGATTGAATGATAATTGTTGAAATTATCATACCTAAGATTTTATCGACATTAATATTTCTCCAGGACATAACTGATTTCACTGATAATTAATAAGCCATTATTTTTTATGTTTGTACTTGAAATCGTTGTGGCATCAGCAATTCTTTTTGAAATGAAGCACTAAATACTTCACCAACACATTCAGGTGTTTTGTCCTACAAGAATCCTACATTCGTTTGCATTCATTTCAGTTAGAGTTGATTGAAAATTGTGTTATGTTCAATTAGTCTGTCTGAATGGTATATGTTTCATCACGATTTCTCTTATCATAATTTAACTTTTCTTCAATCTTGGTACATCTAGGTAATTTGATAATAGTCTGGATAATAATCTTAATATCAATCAAGATTTTTGAAAACTTTCAATGTGAACAGCGCATTTCGGGAAAGAAAAAACATAACTTTGATATTTCTAACTCAGATTGAAGTATATGTTATTGTATCATAGTACGAATGTAATAAGATTCATCATCATCTTAATAATGGCCTCCTAAAGGATTAATTGTATAAAAATATTTACCATTTCTAAGCCCTCAGTGTGTCTTTCCACTATGAAAATTCGATTGGCGAGGTAAAAACATGGTAAATCAACAACAGTTTTTTGAGTGGAATATGAAGTAAACTCTAGTTTAAAAAACATTTTCTGATTGCAATTATTACTGCATTAAAACAGGTGAATCATTTTGACGTAAATTCTGTCATTAATATTGACAAATTTCTATTTACTAAATATAAAATTATAAAATAAATAAACAGTTCGAATTTGTACATATAGATTTGAAAATTTGCATCATGTTTAGAGATGGATATCAATGTTTCAATTCTGTAATAAGGCACGATCTCACGAATAGTACCGAATTATAAAAGAGGATTTATCTATAATTTTGGTTAAATATTTACAAGTCATTTCTAATATATTTACAAAATCCGCACATAGTTGAAATTACATCAAAACGCATACTCTAGTTTAGTGATGTTCCAGTATAATTTTTAAAAACAAATAAATTACGCTCTATTCTGGGTAATCATTTAATTTTGAAAACCACGAATCAGATTTTTAGACAGATTAAAATTAGTATTAATTTATGGAATAACTCTTTTTACAAAAATAATAAAGCTAATCGAATTTTTGATGTGAATCAAAATAGCTTAATTTAAACATTTTTATTTGTAAGAACGTTATTTTGCCTGTTTCAAAAATGAAAAAAATATTTATATATTATCAATTATTTGAAATCCATTTATAAAATTAGCTAGTAAATTATTGTTAGGGATCTCAACTGATTAGAAAAACATCTGATGGAAACTGAATTTTTTTAAAAATTATTAAATGCTTTTCTTTTCGATAAAAAACTATAATTAAAATATTTGTACACATTGTTTTTATTTTTTCTAGCATACGCAATCGATATTCTCACATGCCACTGATCAGGGTTCTAACATTTAGATTAAAACTCAATATTTTTGCCCTTGTTCTTTTATCATTCTTACTCTCTAAAAATTATCAGAAAAGCATCTATCTTCAAGTGAAGACACATGATAGCAATTCGTTCGTGAATAATTACTATTTAAAGTATTTTTAACTACAAATCACAGTATCTATATGTTTAACCTCTATGTGATTTGACCATGATATCTTTGATTGTTGAAATTTTTGAGGTTCCTCTTGTATTCAAATTAAAGAAATAATCAGTAACTATATTAACATTATATTTTCAAACTATCATAAATGTATCTTACATGATTCTGTCATCGAAATATATAATTGAGTAAAGTATCAAAAATGGTTCATTTATTTCACAAACCATTTTATTTCTATGTCAAAAATACTCAATAAAAATTATATACTCCTCTTTATCACTCACTTAAAGATCACTAATTAATCAAATATCTTTAATTTGAAATTATATTGATAATTTAACATTTAAAATGTAAAATTCGACAACCGATTTAACTATGTACCCATAAATCATCATGACTTATATCCTGGATTATATATATTTGAATACATTTACTCAAAAAGTGGTTTTCATGCTCAAAAGATATAATCAGCCATTTGAAGTCCATTCTTTCTGATATATTTATTCAATAAAAATAGCTAAATTTGAAAAAAACTTGCCATGGTCTGTTTCTACATTTTATTTTTTTGTAAATGGTTTTCAGAATAATTCATTATTTATTTTTGAATTTTTTATATTTTATAGAATATGACTTCACGAGAATATACAATGTATAGATGGAAATTACTTGGATATCATAATATCGTGATATTGAAAATGTATAAATATTAAAAATGGTTGTATGGTACCCCAATTATCATTTACTATTATTTATAATTCAGACTCGATCGTTATATAGTATGAATCAAGCATATATTGACAAATCACTGAAAGCAAAACACATTTTTCAAAATTTTCATTTATCAATTTTCCAACATAAATTCTAATATCACATAAATGTATCAATAAAATAAACTTACAGTATCCAACATTCGACTTTTACCAATACTACTGAATTCTATCGAACACAGAAAATGTGAGATGGTTGTCTTAAAGGAATATAACTGATTATGTTTGTCAACAGATTTGGGTGGCAATGTACCTCGATCATCTAACACAAAAATTTATTAGCTAATAACATGTTCGTTTTATTCTATTTATAATCACATAATCGTTTTTTCAGTAAATATGACTGCTTTTAGAACTCAAACATCGAAAGAATATGGTGAAGATTTTCAAATCTTCCTTTCAAAAACGATATACATTTTATGTATATTCTAAATTAATGATGATATGTGGAAGGCCATAATATTCTAAATTTCAGGATTTTGTTAATTTTCGGTTCATAATAAATGCTCTAAGCATATAGCCTATATGCTTTAAAAATATATTCACTTCTATGAATTAAAATTAACCAAGATTTTTCAATAAACGTCGGAATATTATTTAAAAATACTTAGCTGTTATTAAGCGTGTGGTGGTATATAATATTAAATAAATCGATAGACAGAACAGATTCAATATATTTTGCATATAGTTGAGTTATGAACGAAAATTAGATGAATATTGCCATCTATATTTAAGAAATTGGATCAATATAATGACAAGTTAATTACTATTTTTAATGATTGAATAGTTCAGAGAATTATTTTTAGTGCTGCGATTAAAAATATTTTATCGATAATAAAGCCAAAATTATGAAATATTCACTAACATTTGCATAAGTTTGATTTTTAAAATCAATTATATACTCTGGAACAATTAGATAATACAAATAGAGAAACGGCTGATTTTCGATTTTCAAAAGCTATCATCATAAAAGAAAAATAATATAATCTAAGGTTTGGTATCGCGTGAAACTGTATGCCTGAAAGCGGCCTTTGTGGAAATTAGTTTGTTTTTGTGAAGAATGTAAATCACGATTACTATCAAAAGGATAAGAATGATAGAAACTGTGAGCCCAACAATCAGGTATACGATGTGTTTGCTCATTGATGCACTTGGTTTAGCTACACGTAAATTCAGTGATTACATTTTGTGGTAGTTGTCGATATTGTGGTATGCTCACTAATGTCCTACATTCACTAAGTCTTTACCTCGATGATTCATTCTGATTTTTCAGCATTCAGGAATTGCAATCGTATACATGTGAAGTTAATCAGTATCGAACATTCAACTTCCTTAATTTCATTAAAAGTTATTTGAATGTTATCGAAAGTGCAATCAGTTTGTCTTTTGCCAATATAGTAAACATTAGAGATCTTGTAGCTGTACTGGTGTTTAGGGCGCCCATCAAATTTCGAATCGATGAGTGTGTATGTAGGATCTCTTATCTGATATTCAATGTGAATATCCGTGAACATATAATATCTTTCGTGTGTTTCAAGATCGTAATAAAAAGAAAGGATTGTGGCATCATCTGTCCATTTTGACAACAATGTATTTCTATTGATAGATTGATAATAGGTTTGGTTCTCTTCGCCCTGGTTAAATTTATGAATATGATGATTCTGTATTTAATCTAATATACACTTTGGCAAGATGCCATCAAAAACCCATCGATTGAAAATCGATGAGTGGGTTGAATGCTTGGGAAATCAAGAACGATAGTACCTTGACTCCTAATGAATAAATACGCTTAAATTATATGCTTTATTTACTAGAAAATATTATAAATTGATTCGAGAACATAAAAAGCCAGTTATGAGGAATTGTAACGACACCCTTAAAATAAATGTAGACTTAAATGTAATCTGTGATTTGTAGTTACAAATTTTGTAATTATTATACATAAATCTATTGAATGATCGTAGGACGTTTCCGAACCCCATGTTTGCGCTTGAATCGATATTAAGTTTTGATTGATTTTGTCATTATTGGTGCATCAAATTGTAAATATATATTAAAGTTAATTTTATCTGTGTTAACAGCATTTCTATTCATAATTAGCATATATTTATGTCGGACGAATTATAAATATGCTTATTATTATAAAATATGGTTTTTTTAACGCTGAGCCGAAAAGAAGTTTGAATGATGGGTAAACTTTGAATTTTTTTATTGCTCAAAAAATCTTTTTTTTATGCTAACTGATGGGCGTTAAACTCTCAGTTCACATTTAATAGTGTAAAAATTCAACACGGAATTTTTACAGAGTCAACGTTTGTATTGTGTGAGATTCTTAGCAATAAATCGGAACTGTCCTAACTTAGTTATTTTTCGTATCAACACAAATAAAAATAGTAAGACTGATGTGGTGACATTTATTTATACGTATAACAAGGCCACTTTTTTCTCCACAAGTAGATCTGTACAATTTGATGAAAATCGTCTGTATTAAATGAAAATATATCCAATCTTTAACGTTCTGATATTCTGTTAATTCAAATTTGTGCTTAACAGATATGAACATCAATGTTTGTAAGAATTCTTATTTACAACTATACTACCTTATCCCTTAGTTTATGCCGTCGAATCTTAGAGTAATGCAATGATAATATTTATGCTGTAATTGTAAATATTATCAATACTAAATTGTCTAATTTTGCGAATTTCAAGATATAAATTTTTATAATTCTTCAAAGTACATGATTACCACTTATTTGACCTTAAAATGTAATTTAAATCAGTTTTTGTATCAAAAAATTATAAAAACATATGAAATATCAGTTTCATTCTTCCAGTAAAAATTATTTCATTCTTCTTTACTGGATTTATAATTTCTGTACTTACTTTATTAGAATTCACAATAACAAAATTTAATATATTCAAACCTAAGCTATCTGTTAAGTCATATTGTCACGAATGTCAATTTTGTCGTCGATCACATTCTTTATCAACTCGATGTGTTTAGAGCCAAGGTCATAAATTTTTGTATATCTTGGAAATCATTCTAACGACTTTCAGGCAGAAAGGTTTTCTTCTTCTTATTCTCATTAGATTTTCAGTGGATAATATTTCAAATATTTTGACATCCTAAGTAAAAAAATATTTCTAGATAATCATATATCAGCACTGTATCGTCAAATATTAATTAATCAACTCTTGTATCGAAAAACGGGCGATCTCATTTTTGATCTATGTTGTCATAAATTCATATATTTTGATAACCATCGCGTGTAACGCGGCTACTATATTTTGGGATTGTTTGTTGAAAAATTTGCTACATTTCCACATTGTCCAAATAGATACATCGAGTAATATGATTGTTATGAATATAATTTCATTATCTTTTCTTTAACTCAATTTATTCATAATATCAGTGTTTAAGAAGAGTATATATTCGTCTCGTATCTTATTATTCATTTATCAAGTGGTTGTGATTGGAGTTGATATAATTTGAAATACATAATCATCAGGATATGGAAAGCAAATAGATATTTGTTGATAGCTATATCGAAATTTAAATCATTTTTTAGACTTAATTTAAATCGTTGTCGAAATTCATGTAAATACATTCCTACAAAGCCATCATGGTATGATCGATGGTTTCTTGTCACAAAATCTAGCAAAATTAACAAGCTTTGATGATTTCGGATTTGCAAGATCTCCAACAAGTAATCGATGTTTTTTTGAGCTGCCGTCAATTTTAGCCCAGAAAAAACCTAGAGAGCCATCTCTACATTTTTAATATATTTTAGTTGTTTTCATATAATTCTTTGCAGAAGTCATTTTTAAATCGCCTCAGTTTCATCACAATAAATAATATCATAAGGCCTATAGCTCTAAATTTTATCGTTGTTTAAGAAAATATTTCGCATATTCTACATTTATCATATTTAAGGACAATCTTGATAAAGCTTTTGAATTTTTTCGTATTTCTGAGTAAATGATTGAAGCAATCCTTGTGAAACAGTATATCGGTTTATGTGTTGTTTCATTGTGAATGACAAGGTTGTCTTATTTTGTTTCGGTTTTGTTGTGTGGTAAGATTTTATGAAAGTACATATCTTTCAAAGTTTTTGCATTTAAGTCATCAAACTAACTTTTATTACATGAGTTAATTTGGCTGTGATTTAATGGACTCGACCTCCTTTGAGCTTACATTTGAGAGGTAGACTTAGATTTTAAATAGATATCTGTTTTAAACTCTGAAAATTCTGGTGCATTTATTGGACATTTCTGATCAATTCTTGTCAAGATAACGAAAAAGCGTCTTCATTTATTAAATGGTGATACGGATGTTTTAGTATGTTTTCATATTTTTTTGTGAACGATCACGAATTAAAAGAAAACCGAAAATTGTTGTCCTGTGAAAAACAAGCAGGGATGATATAAGCAGGGTACAATATTAAGAAATGCCAAAACCTGATTTTGACACAGGGTGAAAATGGATACTATTACAAAACATAATTTATTTTAGCATTATACCAGAATAGTTAGATTATTTTATCTTTGAACGAAACATTAACAGATCAATATACCTCTAAATCGTGATTAAAATAATATTTAATGGTTTTGAGATCTTTACGTGTAGATGACATGTTAGTGTCTTGTAGCACATACAAAAATTTGCAAAAAATTTTAAATATATCAGAAAATGGCATGATACTTATTGTTTAAATTAGAGTTATTTTGAAAACTATTTTGGTTTTGACGATAATCTACTTGATTTTAACGATAAAACTTAATATTTTTCGCTGTAAATTTCAACAAATTTAATCTTATAGATATCTGACTTCACGAAATATATTTTAACTAGAAAGATATATTTTTGGCCAAGATATGTTTAAATCTTAAATCTCTCATTAAATACAAATGTAAAGATATTTTAGGTTCATATAAAATTAATATCGGTTAAGTACCCGATATATTCAAATTATTCTCAATTATCGTATATCGCATTTTTTCTACAAAAATACACAATTGAATATTGGTTATCCTAAATGGGAATGTTTATCATTATATGATTTTTATTGGGCAACTCTTAAAAAAATGATTTGAAAAAAAGAAATTAAAATGATTAGAAATTTAAATTTATAATTATTAAAATATTTGCCAAGTTTAAACAGAGGTTTTTATTATATATTTGATATAAAGATTTCGTAAAACGATGGTTTTAAATTAATCATTTCTACATATTTCAAATCATGTGAATACCTTCCCAAGCTAATATCAAATGAAAATTTGCAAAAAAACACTTAATACTAACCAAAAGAATAAAAATATATATAGTTCATAGTTGAAATGACCTGCGGTATTGATTCCTCAATCAAATAATTATAAACGATAAATCTTACATTTTTGTCATTGTTTGATTATTAAGAGAAAGGATTAAGATCTATAAATATAGACATACCTCTTAATCAGTCTTCGAATAATATTTTTAAATTTGTATATTGCTATTTCGAAAAAAAAATTA
>JWZT01002658.1:87232-149002 GCA_000827895.1 Thelohanellus kitauei
ATTATTTTCTTCAGAAATTTACAGTTTAAAGTGTATTAGGATCGATAGACTGAATAATTAAACATTCAGGGAATAATTTATACTGTTTTGAGTTGAAACATTTGTTTTCATGAACCAGGAAAAAGAATCAACCATCATTGACATGAACGTAAATTTGTATAAAATATAGAGTATGAATTCATGAGTAAACATCATACTCATATAAATATATCAATGATTTGTCTGCTTTTTGATTTCTTCAGAAACTGTATGTTGAAATATAGATTTTGGATAGATGAGTTTCTTTTTGTGAAGCATGTAAATCATGATAACCATCAAGACGACAACGATAGAAACTTCGACCCCAACAATCAAGTATAAAACGTTTTTACTCGTTGATACAATGGGTTTAGCTAGTCATAAAATCAGTTATTACATTTGGTGGTTGTAGTCGATTTCATGGGATCTTCGATAATTTCCTATCTATCTCTTAATCTTTACTTCCATAATACATTCTGATTTTTCTGCATTCAGGAATTCGAATCTTATAAATATGAAGTTAATAAGTACAGAACATTCCATTTCTGTTTCTTCAAGCGTAGTCAACACAATGTTGTTATATGTGCAATTAGTCTGTCTTTTACCAATAAAATAATCTTTGGAAATCCTGTAGCTGTATTGGTATAATCGAGAGCATCCACTTTTGATCGGATGAGTACGAATTTACGGAGAACAATCTTTATATCAACGCTGATATCCTTCAACAAATAATATCTTTCGCGCGTTTTAAGATCAAAATATATAGATATGATGCCTGATTAATCAACCCATTTGGATGTAAATGTGTTACCATCGACAGTTTGATAATAAGTTTAATTCATTACATCGTTTTTAAATCTATGCATATTATTAAACTTTGTTAAATCTAATATACTTGGTTGCATAATGCCAATAAATACCCATCGAATTCTATTCGATGAGAGGAAAAGGCGCTTGGTAAATCAATAATATTTGTATCGTGAATTTTAGGGATTAAACACGCTAAAATAAATCGCTTTATTTACCGAAAAATATTTGTAAAGAATTCCAGAACATATAGAGCGATGTTTAGAATTTACATGTAACGAACAAAGAATTTTGACTACAATGTAATCTATGATTTGTATGTACAATGTTTGTAATTATTAACATAATAATGTTTAATGATCGTATGACGTTGTTTTACCCCATGCTATACCTTGATTCTATATTATGTTTTTATCAATTTTTTCATAATTGATTATACAGACTAATTATGTTAAACAATTACTTGACTGTGTTAACAGCATTCCCATACATACTTAGCATAGTTTTATGTAGGATTAATCAAGAATTCTTAGTATTTTACAATCAGGCTTTATTTAACGTAGGGCATGCGCTGAGTTCTGAATGACCGCTAACCTGTATAATTTGATCCTGTTTTCTAAAAGTCATTGATTGCGCTAACTGATACAGATAAATATACCAATACTCATACAATAGTTTTTAATTTTGAAGACAGGTACATAGAAATATTCAAGGTTATGTTATGTCAGATTCTACGAAAATTGTAAGAATTCTAACGGTGACATTTTATTTATAAAAACCGGATTTTGAAGAATTAAATTGATTATGTAACATATTTTTTAAATATATAACAAAGGTCCTACTTATACATAGAAAGATCATTTAGTTTGGTGAAAATCATTCATTGAAATTGAACATATGTCAAATCTATAACGTTCCGATATTCCGTTCCTTCAAGTAGTATTTTTTACCTAAATGACGACTAATATTTTAAACAAAATACTTCCAAACATACGAATTTATATCTATCAAATGTATACTTTGTAATCCGAGATTATGGTAACTATCAAAATTATTTTGTTATAAATACATTTTATCACAAACCCATCGAATTTTCACAAATAACAGCCTAAGAATCCTGGAAAAGTAAAAAATTGGAAAGCTAAAAAACCGGGTTAACGCCTAACATGGCTTAAATGTAAATCAAACCACTTTCTCGAAGAATTATCAGAAAATATAGATTTCAGTTTATTTGATCCTCTAAAATGTTTCATATTTTGGCATTCGAATCAAAATATCTGAACATATCAAATTAAAAATTTAAATACGAATTGAATATGGTAAAGAATAGCTAAATTTTGTGTCATAACATTTTTTAATGCTCATCTTTCTAATAGTTATTAAATTAATTTTCCTGAAGTCAAAGTCGAAAATTTCGTTAAACCATTGAGGTGTTCATTCCCATGCTAATCAAGCATATTTGATTTTATTCTATCAGAATTTCCTCTGAAAAATCATTAACAGAATGATATACCCAGTTATAAAATTGTGTAAGAGCTAATAGATCGGCTCTTTACAATTAAACTCCAATGCATCAACAAATTCATACATTTATGTGTATTTATTCGATGAGTCATGACGAATTCATATATGTTGAGAAAAAAAACCTACACTCCTCAAACGGTTATTAATTTTTTTTGATAAGCGCGGTGTCATATCCTATTGGTGAAAATCAATGCATCGCTTCAAGCACATTTTTTTTTAAATAATTTCCCGTTTTGTTGGATTCTGACGTCAGAGGTAAAAATAAACGATAATAATAAGCCATGAAACTTACTTTAATAAGGGTTTATCGAAGTTTTGGTATTTCCAGTGCGTTATTTTTTAAAAATGTAGATCAGCGTTTTGAAGGAATTTTACACTGGTTAATAGATATTCATGAAATATAAATGAAATTTTTCAATTATACAATTTTAATAATTTTCCGAGTTGATTCACAAAAATTCCTTTAAATCACGCATGATGTTCTATTATGAATTTTGGGTCATACATAGAGTATAGCTCATACTTTTCAAAAATGATGTGATGAATGAACTTTAAAAAGTTATGAATTTCTTTTTAACACAACCATCAAAGTTATAAAAAATATAATCTCTTGATTCGTTATGTACATTTTTTGGTACGTTTCGAATGTATTTTTTTAAAAAACACTTTACAGTAGTGTTATGAAACAGGTTCAGTTTGATAATTATCAATAATGTCACTGTCTGTTTTATTTAAATTTTATAGATTTATTATAAATTTTCACGTTCTATACTTTCAAAATATTTCACGGCCTCTCCGTATAAAACTATATCACATGATCGATATTTGTATTTAAATGCTCGAGATTTTTCATGTGAAAGAAAATTCATTTGCGTTTTCATTCGAGTGCTCTGAATGTCTGTAAATTTTTTGGTATAAAATGCTTTCGAAGATTTTTGAAATGTTTTATTTGAAATAGAATTTTATTTTGTCATTTTCCTTACTTCTATTAGGAGACTATTTTTGTCTTTTATTCTAACCGACAGAACTCTTTTAGCTGCTTTTTGTATGTGTGTAGCGAGTGTGTGTAGGGGTATTTGTTGATGTGAGAAATTTAATTTTGTTTAATAGTCTAAAAAATTCTGTTATTTTGTGAGGAGATTGAAACATTCTTTTAAAGATAATCAGAAACGTCTTTCTTTTATTGAATGCAAAGACTATTGTTTTTCTCTGGTTTTCATACTTTATTATTAGATACGATGATGTGTCAAATGAAAACGAAAATTGAACTGATAATAAAAATATCCGATGAGTAAAATTATGTGGATTTTATCATGTTTTGTTCAAAAATGATTTCGATAAACGAAGAAAATCGATATACGTAGCCCTTAAAAATATTATGATCGGTTTATACTTTAAGAGTTAGATCATGTTTTATTATAGTTCGTGTCAATGACAGATAAATTTTCCTCTAACCAGTATTTAAATGAGAGTTCATGGTCTTGGGAACTTTGTAAATGTAAATGAGATATATAAGAAAGTGAGAATATTTTACAATTTACAAGAAAATGTTATAACGATTCTAAAAGTGGCATGATTTTTGAATATTAAAATTTTTTGAATTTCGAAATTAATTATCAAATGGATGACCATCATAGTTCATCAGTTTAATCTCAGAGGTTTTGGCTGTTTATTTGCAATATAAATCTACTATAGTACATATAAGACTCTACTACATATATTTTAATGTTAATTAGAATGAAATATTCCAGATCAAGAAAAATTGAATAAATTTCACGTTATATACATCATAAAATATGTAAAATATAAATGGTTTTTGTTGTTATTTAAACTCCCTAAAACCTGAGATATATCAGTCATTATTCATACATTTTTACGCAGCATTTTACATATATTTTTTTGTGTTATGAAAACAAATTCATTATTTGCTTTGAATAAAGGTACATTTTAATCCATTCTAAATGTAATAATCTTCAAACATGGAAAATTGAAAGAACAAACTGTTACTCATACGTATTGTATATTTATTGAATGTAAAAATCTTTTCACATGTTATAAAATAGATTTTTCGATAATATATTTGATATTAGGTTATCATGATAATCCTGGTACAAATATTTTATAGATCTTTAAAATGATCAGGAGAAACACATACGCTCTAAATCTAGTAAAATACTTCAAAAAACATTCCAAGAGTTATACTAAATGTAGGAAAATTAATATCCTTTACTGGATTGAATTTATCAATTAAAGATATTTATTTTCAAAATGAATCCCTATAAATAGTAAAACTTGCATTTTTTTCATTTTCCTGATTTATAACTTGTTCAAACGCCCTTATTTATCGAATGTTTGATTTTGTCCCTTAAAAAACATTTGATAAACGAAATTATCATATTTGATTGGGGAGAATTCATTTATCCCCAATGTGAATAGAATAACTTACAAGAGTCATCTACTCTTAATAACAGTTTAGGTGTTAATATTTTTTAACCACTCAGTACATGCTACTAAAATCTCTTCATTTTCTATATATTTATTGAAAAATATTATCATAAAAAAATAAATACAAATATGGTTTTTCAGTTATATTTTGATAATGGTACATTCATGATGTTTAACAGATTTATATTTTACTTTTTAATTGGGATATCATCTTAACAACCGAAAGCTCGCGTGATTGATGTTTCTGAGCCCAATAATAAAAATTAGAGTCCTTGTAAATAATAATTATTGAAAATCGTTTAGGTTCAGATTTAGGCACGAAGAATAATACTCGTTGAAATCTAACGACAGTTTTTACAAAATTATTTTGATCACACCCCTCAACCGTTGTTTTCAGATAGAGAGTTTAATTAATTATTTATAGTTTTTAAGTTATAGGAATGCGAAATAAATATTGATTGGATAAATGAGAAACCATTTTTTAATTATCATTCAATAAAAAATTCATAGAAAATATTAATCAATCAAATTTTACAATCGATTAGCTCATGATTACACATTCTATGTGACTTTTCTTAAGTTGTGCTACTCAAAAAATTCGTATGTAGTGTTTCAAGTATATATAGTTTATAATCCATTTGAATAATATTATAAATTTCAATCGTGCTATACCATGAATTCAATGAATGACGTGCCTATAATTAAACGATACTTTTACGGCTAAATGGTAAACATAGGTAAGACTAATTTACATCTGAATATTATACATGATAACCCGCATGCTTACTAACGGTGTATGTGACATGATTGTTTTTCACAAAAAATTTCAGGTGATATATTCTTCTCAGATCAAAGAAATGGTCACAAAGCATAAATGTAAATTATCTCTCATACAGTAATAACATCCACATTCATTCAGATGAAAAATTGAACCAAACATTTTCAAAATATATTTAATCTTAACAATATCTGAGAAAGCTAATGTTCTTTAAGAAACCAAATCGTTATTATCTTGAATAATTATGTCAGAAATACCAAAGAATACCTAAAATGGTCGGAAAAACTCAAGAAAAATATCTCAATTTTCTTATTTGTGGAAAAAGTATGTTTGATTATGTGAGTTGGTTTGATGAATCTCTTTTCGTGTATCATAAAAATCATGGCTCAATCCATATAATGATAATTTTAGACCTGAAATGCCAAAAAATATTACCGGAAACCTTTTTGTTCACGGTTCAAGCTCGTTTCAATCAATTGCAACATTCAGTTCCGTTACGTGTAGTATTTGTCATCGAAATCGTGATATGTATATGGTTATTTTGTAACAATCACAGAAAAACATATAATACATTCTGGTATTCTGATACTAAGAAATTCATAGGATAATGATTTGTAGGCATGACGAAGAGGGGATTCTATTGGATTTTTCAGCTATTATTAAATTGTAGTATGAACAATTTAACTTTTTATTGATACAATATATTCAATTATGATTTTTGTAGTTGTTGTCTACATTTTGTAAAATTTCTAGTGAATCCTGGCCACTTGATATATGCAGGGTTAAGTATCTCAATTTTAATACCAATGCGAGAAAAGGCATTTTTTTGTCTTCAGTTTCAGGACCGAATAATTGTACAGAATTAATTATTTTCTAAAATATTTCAATGTAAACTTTTGGATTTAATCACTTCGACTGTTATGAGATTCATAATCGAAATGGATTCTCTCGATTAATATTTCTCGATTCAAAAAAATTTATTCATTCAAACTAGAAGTAAATTATCCATCTATCGTGGTGGATAAGTAGGATAAAGATTTGAAAAATAGACAATCAATATATCTGAAGATTTCGAAATAAATTAACAATGATTTAATGCACAGTTTACGGGTAACAAATAAGATCATGTTAATTCAGGTGAAATAAATGTGATGTACATAATTTTATAAATTATAAAACTATCGTAGTACATAACCTAACAACATCAAAATATATTTAAAAACTTCGTAATCTGTAAAACGGAATTTAATGATACATATCTCCGATTTGATTCAATTTCCAATATTAAACCCTTGGATAAAGAAGATTCAATTCATGCTACCGAAATATAAAAATATTTTATAATTCATTCATGTCCTAAATATACATTTCTGTAAAAATATGTTCACATTAATCAGCCTGAATTCTCTAAACAATCAAAGCTGGTTTATATTCTTAATGTCCGATTATTAATTTGAAAAATAATTAAAATTCTGCATATTTGTATCTGATCCGCTGGTTTCAGAAAAATACAAATTGATATTTTAACGTTTGATTAAACTACTAATATTAAATTTACATTTTCAATGAATAAATAAACGCGTGCGATTTTCAAATATTTGAAAAATATAAATTTGTACTGATGGTTTTGTAAGCGGTACATTTCATTTCCTAAAGTTCCATTAAACATTTTTAAATTCCAACAAGAGCTAAAATCAGATGATTAATTATGGTTTGCGATCAACAATGATATGAAATGTACTTGATAGATAAATAGGAGTTTTTTGATAATTGACATAATTTTTTTGTTTTCTTTACTGAGGACTGTAATAAATTAATTTAAATGCATTTTTCTAGATTTTTCGACCATATGAATACTTCACTAATCCATACTGGAATTTATGAGACGACTAAAACAACATCGATTTTATTAAGATAGTTCTTCAGGTCAAGTGTTTGATTCTCCACAAAAATATACAGTTAGACAAATCTGTGTAAGCGACCTAATGATAAATTGTTGGAATTCGCTCTCTAATAATCTTTATGTTAACTGTTTTAAAATCGATATCAGTTATCTGAATCTTAATAAACTGTCTGGATACAGCATTAAATTTTTCAATTGTAGTACTAATAATGTGACTTTAAACATTTTGAGATATTCTGCAATAAACACATGCATTCTACAAACGATAATTGATATGTAAAAAATGATTCCAGCATAAAAAATATGGGGAATAAAAATTATTACAAATTACTCATTTTTTGAATATTCTGTTTCGATTTATCATTTTCTTCTGTAAAAAAATGAGTTTTATTTACACCACACACATCAAATGATCTCGTATTTATCGAAAATCTATAATTAAAGTTACATTGATAAATGATAAAGTACATTCGACGATTCGATCCACAGATGTTCCATATTTTTTATAAAAAATTCGCATTTATATCTTTTGCTGAAATAGACTCCTATAGAAGAATGTGGTTCTACAATCAAATGGTAATCTTTAAGGATTTAGTAGGATATATGAATTCTAATTTACTGTAGTGTTTATATGGTAGCATCTATATAAAATGTCTTGATAATTTCAAGTTTAACTATCGACAATGTGTTCCTTAACAATATTATTTTACAAAATGTGATGTGAAAATTTAGAGTTGTCAATGGTAGAGTTTTATAGTGTATGATACCAATGTAATATGCAGTCTTAAAGGAAATTTTATAAAATATCATAACTTGAAATTTCGAATATGTCTAAAAATTTCCAATGGTTGTATGACTATCCGTTTATCACATACCTTGAACAGAACCCTCGTTCAATCCTCCTTTACTCTGAATCATGCATATATGGTTAGATCTCTTATAAAAATAATTTTGAACCTTTCTATTTAACTTTTTCCATGCAAGAATTCTAATATTACAAAATTTATTCGCTAAAATTAATTTACTGTCTTTATGCATAATCGCATTTAAAAATTCGACGAAATTGTATGGAAGTCCGAATGCTTGACGTATTTATCATAAATAAATATTACTGATACTGTTTTTGAACAGATTCTGTCTCACATTTATCTAGATCGACTAAAATGTAGATTTTTATACAGATCACCATTTCGTTTTGTCTCTTTATAAAAATGTAATCGTGTATTCTGAACATTAAGATAGTTTTTAGAAGTCAAACAGAGAGATTTTTTATATTTAAATGTTAAAATCGCTGAAATGACCAAAGAATATGTTGTAGATTTTTAATTTCGTCAATTTAAATACGATAGGACATTAATTGTCAATTCTCAAGAAATTATGATCTATCTGGACGTGGACGTATTCTAAATATCAATACGTTGTTATTCTTTCTATTCACAAGATATCCTCGATTAATAGTGTGTATCATCTTGATAAATATTTCCATCTGTATGAAGTGAAATCAATCAAATCGTGTTACTGAATTTCGGAAGAATTTTTTCAACAAAGGCTATAAAAACCGAATACAAGATGTATAAAATATTCATAGAGAGAATAAAAGGATAGACAAAAAAATTTTTATACGCAGATACGCTTTTAACAACAAAGTAAAAAACAAATGTTTTTTAAAATTTTTGATTTATAGATAAATAGCTTGGATCCTTCAAATGATGGATTAACTAACATAATTATTTTTGCTGTTTTGGTTAAAAATGTTATATCGATTAAACCAGTCCAATGAATAAAAAAATCAACTATATAAGCATGTATTTTGCTATAGAATGGATGATTTACATGTGTCGAATTCACACTCATTTAAATATACGCTCTCAGAAAATGGACAAAAAATCAATCAATAACAGATAAATAAAACAGTCTACATTTTGGTTTCTGCCGAAACTGTATGCCGGAATGTATATCCGGAAAAGATCAGTTTCTTTTTGTGAAGAATGTACATCGTGATTACTATCAAGACGACAATGATAGAAATTGAAAGGCCGACAATCAAGTATTTAACGTTTTTGCTCGTTGATACGTTGGGTTTAGCTAAACATAAAATCAGTGGTTACGTTTGGTGGTTGTAGTCGATTTCATGGGATCGCCAGTAATATCCTATTTATATCTTAATATTTACTTCAACAATACATTCTGAATTGTCGGCATTCAGGAATTGGAACCTAACATAGGTGAAATTCAGAAGTAAAGCACATTCGAATTCTGTTTCTTCAAGCGTAGTCAACACAATGTTGTTAAATGTGCAATTAGTCTGTCTTTTACCAATATAATATTCTTCGGAAACCCTATATCTGTATTCGTATTTATCGAGGCCATCAAATGTTGATTTGATGAGCACGAATTTAGGGAGAATAATCTTTACTTCAACGCTTATATCCTTGAACACATAATATCTTTCGTGTGTTTCAAGAGTGAAATAAAAAGTATTGATTGTCGCATCATCGATCCATTTCGACATAAATGTTTTATCATTGACAGTTTGATAATAGGTTTGGTTCATGATGTCTTTTTTAAAATTATTTATATTATCAATCTTTGTTAAATCTAATATACATTTCTGCATGTTGTCAATAAATACCCATCGAATTCTATTCGATGAGTCGGATAAGTGTTTGGGAAATCAATAATATTTGTCCCCTGAATCTTTGAGAATAAACACCCTTAAATAAAAATCTTTATTTACCGATAAATATTTGTAAGGAATTCCAGATCATATAGAGCGACATTTGGAATTTACCTGCCACGAATAATAAATGTTGACTAAAATATAATCCGTCATTTGTACGTATAATGCTTGTAATTTTTAACATAAATACATTTAATGTTCGGATGACTTCATGAGACATCTTGTTTGAGTTTGAATCGATATGAAGTGTTTATTGATTATTGTCAATTTATTTGATACATTCTGACTTCGTATTACATTAAGGTTCACATGTGCTTACATCATTCCTTTTCATAAATAGCATAGATTTATGTTTTATCAATATAAAATACATAATATTTTTAATTGTATGTTGTATTTTAAACAGAGCATGCTCCCTGTTGGATTTGTTATTTTCTCTTAAATTTATTGTTTTTTCCTTAAAATCGTTTAATATTCTAATTGGTAAATTCTAAAACCATTATTTTACATCATATTTTGCGGTGTTTTTTTCTTTGAAAATAAAAGGTGCTGGAATCATATTAAAAAAATTCCATACAATTTATTACTGGATTTAATACAAATCGCCAAATAAATCTTCATATATAACCGATATAATTGCGAATATTCATTGATACAGGCATTATCCGAATTAAAGTAAATTCTGTAAAAACTGTAATTAATATGAATTCTACATTAACAATTTCATGTTTATCAATATATACTTAATAAACTTTAATTGTGAAATATAAATAATTTCGAAGAAAAATAGAGATTATTATTCACATCATATTTCATACGAATTGTTCGAGTTTTTAATAATAGTTTCCTATATATTTAAACATTTATTTTGTAATTTTTACTAAGAATGACTCTGTGTTAATTTTGAGGAATATATAATAGTTTCAGCGATCGAACTATCAAAATCTGTTACTGATATATGAGTGGAATATGCTAAGGTGGATCACAAGAGAGTATTTTTATCGAAGTTATTTATGCACGAATTTATAATATTCTTCTACTTCAGAAAGAGAATTGTGGCATATTTAATTTTCATGAAGTAGTAACAAATACATCGATGTTATTACTATTGAAATTCTATGACGATTTCTGATTTATGAAACCTGAGATTTACAATCACATAATTACTTAACTGGATCTGCCCGGTTCGAAGTTGAAGTGTTTATAGTTGGAAATGAGTTCATAAAATGATGATCACTCTTTTATCAACCACGAGGAACCCTAATACGCGAATATCAGAAAACTGTAGCACATGTTTTCTATGTGGATGAAAGCGATTTTCTCCAATTTTATTGAAACGAAAATCTGTTAATACATTTTTATTTTGCTTGTGATAAAAATTTACATCTTTCCTGAAAGATACGCACAATATGGATGACAAAGGGCCTAGGTTATAAATTTATCATCTACCAAAGCACCGAAATTCACCTCTAAACATCATCCTGGGTTCATTTCATACACTCACATTCAACAATAAAATATTCATTCTTTTGTATTTCTCGTCTCGGGAATCATATTTACAAATGTGTGTTGAAAATCTAAATCAATAAGAACTATTTGGCTATCCACTCTATTAATACAAGTGTTTTGAGCATGATGTTGAAATAAATTAAACCTGGTCACCAAAAAAGTTCTATAAGGGTGCCAGAGATGCTTTTAGTTTCAATGAAAGTTTATGAGAATTTTAGAAACAGGTGTAGTCTTTGTTCCAGAAGTGTTTACCTTGTAAAACACAGAAATATCGTTTCAGGCAAATCCTTGTTTAAATTTTATAGCAACAAAATTAAATGCTGTTATATTAAATAAAAAATTTCGAGTTGGAACGTTTACTTTCTAGTGTAAATCTTGAAATTAATCAAAACATATGGGTCGTTTTATAAATAAATTAAGCTTGAAAAAAACTATCTATCAAATTGCAGTCAAATGTGAATTACGACATAAGAATCGGTTTCATTCCCACATGAAAAATAAATCCGTTTTGCCGAAAAACTGCACTCTCTGCACATTAGAAGGAATTATATTAATAATTCAGATATAATGACGTCAGCAATAGAATGATCCTATATACAACATCCATATCGTTATTCAGTGTGATATTTTAACCAGCCCAAATGAAACACAGAGGCCTACATATATAAACGTCAGACTATATGTTAATTAGCCTTGTAAAATATTATTAATGTTAAAATCAATGATCAAATATCTAGACTTGAATTTTGTTTATGAGAGTATATTTAATGGATTTGCATTAAATAANGAATGTATATTCGGAAAATATCAGTTTCTTTTTGTGAAGAATGTAAATCGTGATTACTATCAAGACGACAATGACAGAAACTGAGAGCCCAACAATCAAATATATAAATTTTTTGCTCGTTGATACTTTGGGTTTAGCTAAAAATAAAATCATTGATTACATTTAGAAGTTGTAGTCGATTTCATGGGATCGCCAGTAATATCCTATATATAACTTTAATATTTACTTCCATAATACATTCTGATTTTTCGGCATTCAGGATTTCGAACCTAATATAGGTGAAATTCAGAAGTAAAGAACATTCGAATTCTGTTTCTTCAAGCGTTGTTATCACAACGTTGTTAAATGTGCAATTAGTCTGTCTTTTACCAATATAATAATCTTCGGAAATCTTGTATCTGTATTGATATTTATCGAGCTCATCAAATGTTGATTTGATGAGCACGAATTTAGGGAGAATAATCTGTACATCAACGCTAATATCCTTGAACACATAATATATGTCGTGTGTTTCAAGAGTGAAATAAAAAGTATTGATTGACGCATCATCGATCCATTTGGACATAAATGTTTTATCATTGACAGTTTGATAATAGGTTTGATTCATGATGTCTTTTTTAAAATTATTTATATTATCAATCTTTGTTAAATTTAATATACATTTCTGCATGTTGTCATTAAATACGCATCGAATTCTATTCGATGAGTGGGATAAGTGCTCGGGAAATCAATTATATTTGTTCCCTGACACTTAGCGAATAAACACGCTTAAATAAAGTGCTTTATTTACCGATAAATATTTCTAAAGAATTCCAGATCATAAAGAGCGACATTGTGAGTTTACCTCTCACGAACAATAAATGTTGACTAAAATGTAATTCATGATTTTTACCTATAATGTTTGTAATTTTGAACATAAATCCATTTAATGTTCGGATGACATCATCAGAACTCCTGTATCAATTTAAATCGATCTGCTGTTTTAATCGATTATTGTAAATATATTTGATACATTCGGACTTTGTATTACATTTATTTTGACATGTATTTACATTCTTCGTATTCATAAATAGCATATATTTATGTTTGATCAATAGATAATACTTAGTATTTTAAATTGTATGTTTTAATTCGCGCAACGCATGCGCTTTAATATCATTACTATTAACTCTCCTTATTTATTGTTTTGTTCAATAAAAATCGTTTAATATTCTAATCAGTACATTCTCAAATCCTAATTATATATTGCAGCGTTTTGTTTTTCGAAAATAAAAGATGGCAGATGTCTGTGAAAAAAATATTACTCCTACACTAAATTAGTTTATTAAATAACGATCGCCAAATTGATATTTGTAAACTAACAGATAAAATTTTGTTTGTTCATGGATAAAAGCATTAGCCGTTAGTCTAGTTAAATTTTGTAAATACTTTAATCAATATGAATTTGACATTTACAATTTCGTGTTCGTGAATATATTCTTCAATTATCTTTAATTGTGAAATAAAAATAGTCTCAAAGATTAATACAGATATTTGTATTCATATCGTATTTTATCCAAATTGTCAGAGTTTTTAACAATACTTTACAATATATCTAAACATTTTTTATTAAATTTCTTAAAATATTCACTCTCTTGTCATTAAAGGGAAAATCGAATAGTTTCTGCGATCCCACTGTCAGAGCCTGTTACCGATATCTGTGTAGTAGATGTTAAGATTGATCATAAGAGAGTATTTTTATCGCAGTTCCATATGCCAGAATTTATAATATTCTTATACTTAAAAATAGAGAATCTGATAATATTTAATGGTTATGTAGTGTTAACAAATATAACAATGTTATTCCATGGAAATTCTATGACGTTTTCTGATTGTTAAAAAAAGACATTTTTAATCATACTTGTATTCATGTGAACTGCCACGTTCGAAGTTTAAGTGTTTACAGTTTAAAATGAGTTCATGAAATGATGATCACTCTTTTATCAATAACCAGGAACCCATACACTTAAATATCAGAAATCTGTTGCACTTGTTTGGTATGGTGATTAAAGAGATTGGTTCCAATATTATTGAAATGAAAATCTGTTAATGAATTTATATTTTTCTTGTGATAATAATTCCTGACATCTTGCTGGAGAGATATAGATAGTTAAGATGACAAAGGGCCTTGGCTTAAAATTTATCATCTATCAAAGCACCGAAATTCAACTCTCAACATCATCCTGGGTTCATCTCATAAACTCACATTCAACAATTACATATTTATTCGATTGTATTTCTCTCCTCGACAATCATATTTCCAGATGTGTGTTGATAGTCTGATTTTTGAATATCTTTTATCGCTATCCACTCTATTAATACAAGTTTTTTCAGTATGATGTGAATATACATTAAACCTGGTGACCAATAAATTTTATATGGGTGCCAGTGATGCTTTTAGTTTCAAAAGAAGTTTCGAAAGAATTTAGAAACGGTTATAATCTGTCTTTTAAAAGTGGTTCTTTAGAAAAACACCTCTATATCATTTAGGAAAATTATTGATGAAATATTTTGCAACAAAATTCAATGTTGTTATATTTAAATAATTAATGAAGTCGGAATTTTTACTTTCAAGTCTAAATGTCGAATTTTACCACCCTTTATACTTTGTTTTATAAAATCAAATAGCGATAAATAAACTAATCATAAAATTACAGTCAAATATTAATTCTGACAAAGGAATCTGTCGCATTTCAACATGGAAAATGAATATGTTTTATTTTTAAAGTGCACTCCCTGCGAATCAGAAGGAATTCGAAGAAAAATTCCGAAATAATCACGTCAGTGATAGAATTATCCTATATACAATATCCATATCGTTATTGAGTGTGAAATCTTGACCAGCCCAAATCAAACACAAAGGCCTGCATGTATAAACGTAAGCTCATCTATTAATTTGCCTTCCAAAATTTTATTATCGTTAAAATCATTCTTCACATATCTCGACCTTGAATTTTGTTAATGAGGGATTAATTCGTGTATTTGCACACAAGAAATTTAATTTCTGTTATTTTCGGTGGAAATTTGTGAGACAAAGCATGGAAACCCTGTATTATTCACACGATACTGACTTCTGGTCTACCAGGAACTATAGTAAGATAGTCCCCTCATGTCTTGAGTTTCTCGATGCCAACTAAACCAGATTTGCGATTGACAGTGAGCATGTGTAATGATTTTTATAGAATCTACATTCATCAAAATTAAATATTACTCCCAGACCATTAATTATCATGTCATATAACTTTATATTTAAATAATTTGATTCTTCAAAATTGCTCAAAAAAATCCTTTAATCTAATGTAATTATGATAAATTAACTTACTTTATCTTGCTCCAAATGAAAAATACCATTTTAATAACCTTATTGTCCTTCAGTTTGTATCTATAATATATTCTATTTGTATTTAAAAATCCAACGCGTGAATACAATGTGGTGAAAGCTATGACTTTTATGCTCTAATGATGGTCTATGTAGTGCTAGATATATCTTATTTTGGATTGGTTGATGGTTCGATTTCGAGAAGACGTTGAAACTCGAACTATTAGTGTTGGAATATATCAGAGATCTAATTATATAAAATAAAAATTACGAGTGACTGTCGAAAAACCCACTCATTTATATGAATAGCATGATGTACCAATTGTAATTTTGTTACCAAATAAATCCTCTGTCATAATATTTGTTAATTTGAAATCTTCAAAACATGTCAAAATTAATTTTTTAACAATGAGTGTATCATAAACTAAAGTAAAAAAATGTTAAAATGAGGAATTTACTTGGTGGGGAGAGAGGAAGGAGGAGAGTACAGGGACGAAGTATTCTTAACCTGATACCTCTTGACAATTTTGAATTTAATCAGTCTTCATAACGCATTTTTATGATCTTGAACTCAAAAATACTATTGTTATTTTGGAATCATTATATATTATCAAAGCAAATATAGCACAATATTATCTAAATAAAAAAACACTTTTCAAACAGCTTTCTAGAAGCTATTTTCAAAATATTTTTGTTTTTTTTCATACGAAAAATCAACTATATCTCCCAGTAATATATATTTTTTTTTATATTAATTTGACTTAAAACACCAAAAATTATACCTTTTTCTTTTGTTAACATTTTCTAAAGTAATTGATAAATTGATTAGATTCCTCGAATAATCGATTAATTCAGATAATTATTATAACGACTCTTATTAAAAGAACTTTATAGAATTACTAATCGAATGATTTAAACAAATCAACTATCCGCGCATGTATTTTTCTATGACACGGATGAGTTACTTTAGTCAACATCATACTCATTTTAAATATACGCAATCAAAAGTTAAAAAAAATATAAAAAAAAGCGATAAATATAATAATCTACATTTTGGTTTCTGTCGAAACTGTATGCTGGAATGTATGTTCTGAAAATATCAGTTTCTTTCTGTGAAGAATGTAAATCATGATTACTACCAAGACGACAATGATAGAAAGTGCGAGCCCAACAATCAAGTATATAACATTTTTGCTCGTTGATACTTTGGGTTCAGCTAGAAATAAATTAAGTGATTACATTTTGTGGTTGTAGTCCCTTTCGTTGTATGATCTGGAATATCCTATATTTGTCTGTGTTTACCTCCATGATACATTCTGATTTATCGGCTTTCAGGAATTCGAATCTTATATAGGTTAAGTTCAGAAATAAAGAACATTCGATTTCCTTTTCTTCAACTGCTTTTATTACAATGTTGTTGAATGTGCAATTAGTCTGTCGTTTACCAATAGAAAATTCTTGAGAAATCCTGTATCTGTACTGGTATTTATCTTGACCATCAAATCTGGATTTAATGAGCACGAATTGTGGGTGAACAATCTGTACATCAACGCTGATATCCTTGAACAAATAATATCTTTCGTATGTCTCAAGAGTGAAATAAAAATAATTGATTGACGCATCATCGACCCATTTCGACAAAAATGACTCCCCATTGACAGTTTGATAATAGGTTTGGTTCATGATGTCGTTTTTAAATTCATTAATATTATCAATCTTTGTTAAATCTAAAATACAAGGCCGCATGTTGTTACTAAATACCCATCGAATTCTATTCGATGAGTAGGGTAAGCGCTTGGGAAATCAACAATATTTGTAAAATGAATCTTAGCGAATAAACACGCTTAAATAAAGTGATTTATTTACCGAAAAGTACTTGTAAAGATTTCAAGAATATATAGAGTGACATTTGCAATATACCTGTCACGAACAATAAATTTTGACTAAAATGTAATCCATTATTTGTACGTATAATTTTTGTACGTTTTAACATAAATTCATTTAATGTTCGGATGACTTGATCAGACCTCTTGTTTGAGTTCAAATCTATAATCTGTATTTATCGATTATTGTAAATATATTTCATACATTTTGACTTTGTTTTACATGTATTTTTACATATGTTTTCACCATTCCTCTTCATAAATAGCATAGATTTATGTTTGATCAATAGAGAATACTTAATATTTTTGATTGTTTATTTTATTTCGCGCAACGCATGCGCTTCTCTGACATTACTATTAACTCTCTTTATTTATTGTTTTGTTCAATATAAATCGTTTAATATTCGAAATGATACATGATAATACCATCATTTAACATCATATATTTCAATGTTTTTTTTGATAATAAAAAGTTGTGCAAGTCTATAAGAAAAAAATTTAACTCCTAAAATATATTAATAGATTAAATACCGATCGCCAAATTAATGAAATTATACAAAAAAAAATAAAATCTTGTGTATTCAAGAATACATCCATTTTTCTTGAATTAATACATTTTGGAAAAACTGTAATGAATATGAATTTGACATTTACAATTTCGTGTTTTTAAATATATTCTGTAACTAACTTTAATTGTGAAATATATATAGTCTCAAAGATAAATATAGATATGTATTCACATCAAAATTGATCCATATTGTCCGAGTTTTTAATCATGATGCCCAAGAATTGTAATCAAAATTTCATAAATATTAAAACTGTCATCTTAAATATTATCAAATAATTCACTAATTTGTGATTTTGAGTTAAATTATGTTGTTTTTACACGATCAACCTTTCAAAATCATTTACCGATATCGGATTAGAAAATGATAAGATGGATCACCAGTGAGTTATTTTATCGAAGTTACATATGAAACAATAAAAAATGCTCTTCAACGTCAAAGAGCGAATTTCATACTATTCAATAGTCAGGAGTAATGACAATGAATACGATGTATTTCAATTGAAATTCTAAAAAATTTTCTGATTGTTGAAACCTGAGATTCACAATCATAATTACTTCACGTTAAATGCCATAATTGAAATTTGAGTGTCTACAGCTATAAATGAGTTAATGAAATGCAAATCACTTTTTTCAATAAAAATGACGCTTATGCTTAAATATCACAAAACTTTAGCCATTTTTGTCTATCTAAGTCAAATCGATTTGCCCACCTATTATTGAAATGAAAATCTTTTATTCCAATTTTATTTTGTTTGTGATAAAACTTTTTGGTATTTTGCTGGAAACATACGGACAATAATTATGAAAATACCCCTATGCTAAAAATTTATCATCTACTAAACAATCAAAACTACCGTGTCTAAACATCATCCTGAGTTCATGTTGTTCACTGTCATTCAACAAGAACATTGATTATTTTATATTTCTCTGGTATACAATCAAATTTTCAGATGTCTGTTGATAGTCTCAATTTATAAGAAATTTTATCGCTATCGACTATATTAAAAAAATGTGTTTTGAGTATAATGTTGAAATATATTAAACTTGGTAACCCGCAAAGTAATATACGGGTGCCAGAGATGATTTTACTGCCCAAAGAAATTTTTCAGGATTTCAGAAACTGTTAAAATCTGTTTCAAAACCATTTCTTTTTATAAACACCTAGATATCATTTCAGGCAAATCCCTCGTTAAATTTTTCATCAACGAAATTCAATGTTGTTGTTTTGAATTAATCATTGAAGTTACAACATTTACCGTCGATTTTTAATCTCGAGATTTTCAACAAATTATAGGTCTATTTATAAATAACATAAACGATAAAAAACATATAACAAATTACCGTGCTAGGTGAATTCCGACATTATATTCTGTCGCATTTATAAATGAAAAAGGTAGGCGTTGTATTGAAAAAGAGCATTCTGAGCTGAGGAAGGGGGGGAGAATTAGAAGAAAAATTTTGATGAAATGACGGCAGCAATACATTGATCATATATACAAAATCCATGTCGTTATTCAGTCGGATATTTTAACAAGCCCAAATGAAACACAAAGGCCTGCATATATAAAAGTCATCTCAAATATGAATTTATATTCTAAAATCGTATTATCTTTTCAAAACATCATCTACTATCTCAATCCTGAATTTTGTTGATGACATATTAATTAATGTATTTGCTACTAAGAAATTGAATCCGCTATTTTCAGTAGAAATATGCGAGCTAATGCATAGAAACCCTGTATTATTCACATGATTGTGATTTCTGATATAACAGGAACGTATACAAGATAGTTATTTGCGTCTGTAGTTTCTCGATGACCACTTAACCAGGTTTTCGATTGACTATGTGCCTGTATAAAGATTATTATATTCAACATTAATAAAAATGAACTATCACTCCCAGACTTCCAATTACAGTGTCCTCTAACTCTATATTTAAATTATTTGATTCTAGAAAATTGTGATTTATAAATATTACCTTTGATATACTTAAATTGTAACAACTTGACTTATTTTATGCTACCCAAATTGAAAAATACCATTTCTATAAACGTATTTTCATTCAGTTTGTATCTATAAAATATTCTATTTGTAATTCTAAAATCCATTTGGGTGGAATCTAAATGAGTTTTCTTTTAGTATGATGGTTTATAAATTGCCAGATATATCCTATTTTGGATTGGTTGATGGTTCGATTTTGATAAGTCGTTGAAAATCCCACTATTGGTTTTGGAATATACAAGACAGATGATTATATAAAATTCAAAATACCATTGAACACCGATAAAGCCACTGTGTCGTATTGATAGCTTGATATCAATATTGATTTTTGTTTAGTAAATAAATCCATCAAACTAAATATTTATTCATTTTAAATCTTCAAAACAGATAAATTCATTTTATAACAATAGGTATATCATAAACTATACTAAATAATATTTTAATCTGACTGATTGAATGGCTAGGTGAAATATTCTTAACCAGATCACTATTGACAAATATGAATCTAATCAGAAATCAATTTGCGAATTCAGGATCTTGAATTCCAAAAGATGATTTTTATTTTAATCATATTTTTATGGTATAAAAAAAAACATTATCAGAATATCCTCAACGTAAATAAAACACTTTTAACACAGTTCTAGCCCCTTATCTCAAAAAATTATTGTGGTTTTTTCATACGATACCCATCTATAATTTACCAATAATACGAAATAATTTGGTACATATATATGTTAAATTTATAAACATTAAATATTAAAAAAATTAAAATAAGTGTTTAAACGAGTTGGGAATTAAATAAAACCCCCTTAAAATAAATTTAAACGACTCATTAAATAAATCATTATTGAGAGTGCGTTATATTAAAAATTCCCAAAAAAGATGGGTGTACGCCCCTCCTTGCTTTCCATGTAAAATTTCATGATTGAATGTATATGCTATTGCCCTTATAGGTTTTGGAAATAATTTTTTAATGTCAAATAATTTACTAAACTTATCAAAAAGAATCAAAATTCTCAATTTTAATATCTGCTGAAATAATATTATTGATCGGGAAAGATAGTACGATCCATTTCTATTTTTGCAGTACGATCATCGAGGATTAAATCAAATGAAATGAAAATTATACACAGCGAAGGCTCATCAACAACAGAGACCGCTGTTCGAGGTGGCTAAAACTGGTTTGGATGTTCATAAATTAAAAGTTTCGTTTCGTAGTTGTCGTCAAAATGGTGTTAGGATAAATATCCTGAGGTTAATAATATATTTCTTCGTTATTATATATTGAAATTTTGGTTCTCGAAAATTCGAAACGTATTGAGGAGAAATTGATATAAATCACACATTAAGTCTAATAAATTTCACTTAAAGTTAATTGAATTGGATCTTACATGTAATTAGATATTCTACGAAAATAATTATAGTTTTTGAGGTAGCATAAATCTAATTTTTCCTTCATTTGTCTGCCTTTGATGTAACCTGAAATATCCGGGATTGTGATTCTTGAAAAAAACCCTAAATTGTTAAATCCATGATATTTTTCGTGAATTTCAACATCAAAAATATAGTCAACGTGAAATATTTTGGACACCATATTGATGTAAATATTGGTGTGTCAACCCTTTGAAAGTAAGGCGATTTATCTTCATCATTACTAAAAGTTCCAAAAACGGAACTCTGTGTTATAAAATATTTACATTTTCGCGTACCGCAATACATCGTTAATATTTCTCTGATTGTATCTTTGTGAAATCCTTCATACTAGTTTCCGACGATTGAGGAAATATAACAACTTGGAGGAAAACCAAAGTTTTGATGTAAACAAGTTTAACAGCGTTGATATAGATTTCGCACATATGGATTAGATGCTGTTGATAATAAGGAAATCATGATATCAAATATAAATATCGGCATAAATTCAAAAACTGATGATTAAAAATTTTTTTGTTTATTAATGTATTTAATATGATATCAACATTGAACCCCTTAATATACATAGATATCATATAATGATTGAATTACAAACAGAGTTTCTTAATCACTTTGTTTACGTATTTACAAGTCTTTTACAATATATTAACTATGATTGGGTACATTTACCATGAAATAAAGCGGGCGCAATGTTCTTTCATTAGATTTTTCGGAGTATACACAATATAATAATGATTTAATCTTAAAAACTGTCTTACTTTCGAGAAACTCTGGATAATGTTTAGACGCTTGATCATGCAAGTAAAAGTAGATGAAATATCACTGTATCACTCACAGAATTCTATCCGTGCGTTTTTCGTGTTAACGTAAATGCATAAATTTATATTTAGTAATTTTAAGAAAGTT
The DNA here is from genome assembly GCA_000827895.1 of Thelohanellus kitauei. NCBI lineage: Eukaryota > Metazoa > Cnidaria > Myxozoa > Bivalvulida > Myxobolidae > Thelohanellus > Thelohanellus kitauei. Next base: position 109,831 of record JWZT01002658.1, read on the forward strand.
GTATGCTTATTTGATGAGATATTTGATCAAAATTCATGCTAGTTTTCATACGATATTTATTAGTCATCTCTCGGCATACAAGAGCTCTTTTATACCAGGTTTGGCTGTTTCAGAACATTACTTCACATAATCAAAATCAGAAAAACATATAAAAGTTTATGAATAGTTAGCCTTTTTTAGAGTATGATGTCATACAAAATTCAAATATATTGAGATAATTTCTCAAATAAATATCAATTTCAAGGGTTTTCAACTTCTGGAAAATAATTTATTGAATGATCATCCGTTTAAACTAAGCAAAATAATATACAAGCAGATTCCGGGGCTATCTATTGTCAATGAGTCAAATGTTGATATTGCTAGAATCGGTAAAGCATTTTTATGAATTATTTTACAATGGTTAATTTGGAATTAAGGAATCCTGCATTACATTATTTTTAACTAAAAGATCTATTGGCATGATGGGTTGGACCTGTTAATAATATGAATAAATTAGAAATATTTACTTGATTGTTGGAAACTAAAAGCTGACTGTTTGTTTTCGTGAACAGATTTTTAAATAAGTGTATCACGGTCTTCATAATCTTTGCTATTTTGAGCTGATAAACTCAATGGTAAATGAATTGCTTTTGAACATATATTTGTGTATTCCAACAAGACATTTTATAAGGACACATACGCTTAAATTTAATATATTGAGACATTGTTAATAGCAAAGAAACTACAAAAACCTAATTTCGATTTTTAATATTTGACCCATTCAAATATTAATATAATATATTTGCGATTCTCAAGTAGTTAAGATATATCGAAAATCGTAGATATGCCAAATCTCACATTAATATTTTCTTAAATATTATATGCTATGATAATAGTTAAAATAAATATAAATATACAGATTTATGACATTAATAATACCATATAACATTTCATTACATACATTTTTGAATATTTATTATATAACGATTAATTGCGGACTTAAAAATGCTTATAATATTCAGAATTCGGCTGAAAAGTTAATCGATAAAATAGTTGTTGAATGGGTAGCGAATTTCAACAAAGAATTAGAGAATATTCAAATCTTATTTTCGTGCGTAATGGTTTCACAAAAAGATGAATGCATCTTATTCAGTATGATCGATTGTACCAGAGATTTATTATTCAGCTACGTATGAAAAATATTAATTTGATATAAATCTATGAGGAATATAAACATTACAATCATGAGGATATATTCCTGTATTGCATGAAATATTATCGCCAGTCAATCACATATTTAGATTATATATATGAACCAGTGGGTTGAGAAATATATAATGAAACTACGAGATAAATAAACTAATATAAGTTTTAGTCTCCGTCGAAACTGTATGCCGGAATGATAATTTTAGCGCGATGAGCCTCTTTTTATGAAGAATGTAAATTAGGACATCTATTAAAATAACGATAATAATAGACACTGAGAGCCCAATAATCAGGTATATAACGCTTTTGCTCATGGATTTACTTGGTGTGTCTTATCGTTAAATCAGTGATTATATTTTGTTGTCGTTAAAGATTTATTGGTAGTCTCGGTAATTTCCTATTTTTTACTGTCTTTACCTCTAAAATACATTCTGATATTTCTGCCGTCAGAAATTCGAAACGTATATATGTGAAGTTAATAAGTAATGAACAATCGAATTCTCTTTCCTTAGGCGCATTTATTATGTTTTTAAATGTGCAATTAGTTTGTCTTTTGCCAATATAATAATGGTTAGATATCTTGTTGTTATATTCGTATTTAAAGCTGTTGTAAAATTTAGATATCGTGATTACCCATTTATCATCTAAAATATGTATATTAATTCTTATTTCTGTTAACATATACGCTTTTTCCTGTGTTTCAATACTGAAATAAAATGTTATGATCGTTGCATTATCAATCCATTTAGACATAAATGTTTGACCGCTGACAGATTTATAGTGATTGCGGTCCTGTACGTCGTTCTGAAGTGTATGAACGTTATATCGCTTTGTAAATATAATATACAAATTCACAATGATCCTGTAAATACCCTTCGAATTCCAATTAATGAGTGGAATGAATGTTTGGGAAATCAACAATATATATACCATGAATCGTAAGAAATAACATTGCTTAAATTAATGTTGTATTTATACAAAAATAGTTTGAAAGATTTCAAGAACATATCAAGTCAGATATTGGAACTATAAATGAAAAGAAGAATACATGTAAACCGAAATGTAATCCCTAATTTGTAATTAGAATGTATATTATTATTTCCTTAACTTCATTTAATGATCGTAAGACATTTTCGATTCGGTATTTGAACACTTTCTGTTTTTAATCTATAAACGACATACTCTTTGGGTTTTAAAATGAGTTATGTTTGTGTCCAGGTATTCCTTTTCAATATATATCATGAATTGATGTATGACTAATTACGGATATTGTTTTGTACATATTTTTGTTTGAATACATCGTGAGCGGGCGCAGAGGCTAGAATTATGATTTACGTTTGATTTGCTTCAATTTTCTTAAATCATATATTGGGCCAAGCAATACATTGTTATATACCAGTAAACATTGAATAGTGTATACATTCGCACCTGAATGTGGAGAAGTAATCAAATAAATTTAGTATGATTCCTCCAACACCGCCTGAATGTCATCGCCGATTGTTTTATATAAATACTTACAATTTGGTATAATTAGACTGATTTTGTGTATTATTTGTTTTATTTTGTAAAACAAGCAACACACAATTCTACATATGTATTCAATACAATTGATTGAAAAGCATTGCATTTACACCATTTAACGTAAAAATGGTCAACTTTTGGATGATGACATTCAAATGCTCCTGTGTTGTATTTATAAGTAAATATATATTTATATAGATTATGTCTTATATGGTTTTGATAGCATTCATAAAGATTTAATTGTCGAATATGTGCTGTAGTTTACCTAAAATTTACGTTTGCCTACAGAAAATGATATTTCTAAAATTTACTTTTAATAATAAGTTCAACGTCTGGACACTTGAATGTCATAATTGAAATGTCAACCATTTTGGATAGAAAATAGTCTAATTGACATATCCTTAACATATATATCCAAATAATTCTCTCAACCCTACGTTTAACTTTAAATGAATTAATATTTATATTTAAAGAATGTATGGAGCAGACATTCGACCTAATTAACACAAGTATAATGAGATGTAATTAGGAGTCGGAGTAAGATATTAATTATACCTCAAAAAGAAAAAAATCAGTGAACCCTCTTTAGTTTTTAGAATATAGATTATATATTTCGAATAACAGGAAAAAAATGGCTGACCTGAAATAAAAGAGGAATACACAATAAATGAGATAAATGTAATTTAAATCAGATTATTATCATATTTTTTATGTTAAATTATATATTTCAGTTTTCACAAGTAAAAAAATTCTTATTCCTTTAGTCCCAAAATAAGTTAAAATTGTGATAATTGATATTTTAATATATATTATGATGGTTTCAATAACGCTTAGAGCATTTTAATCAGTTTAAACATGATTCTGTCTTTTCATCTTTCTAAAAATTGCTCATAACTTTTTCCTGTGATGATAATTAAAAAAATTGGTTGTTGTCGAAATTTTATATCGGCTAGGTTCATGAAATTAGTTTTCCTATACTTATTCTTTAATATTTTATAATGAAAACGACTCCACAAACATTTGTTTCTTAATGATAAATTATTCCATTAGCTAATTAACTGGCATTCTATCTATTATTGCAAGTCTATCATACACGATAACCACCAAAAAATTTTCATATATTGGTTAAATCATTCTTGTACTTTATCAATTTTGAGAAACATACCATCTATTTTTAAAACATTTTTATATCGTTCTTAAAGAAATAGTCATTAATGACAATATTAGTTGTATCATTGCAGCGTGCATGTATATGGATGATATTCGTTCATAATGGTCACTTTTGATTTATGTATAACTTAAATATATAAAAAAATACCGGCGAATTTCTATTATTCAGATATCAACCACATGTATATTTTCAGTTACTCTTTATGGTAATTTAATCAGTTTAAATATTTTTAGACTTCTCTTAAGATTTTTGGATGGTTAATCACTATGTGTATGAGCATTCTCAAATGTTGTGCCTCCATTCATTCTTTTCATCTATAACTTAAAATCTTCCGAGTCATACTTGATGGGCTAATTGAGAGGTAATCACACATACTGTGAAAATTGATTTGTTTTAAATCTGAATTCTCACCAGCAACTTCTTTCAAATTAAAAATGTACTACTAGTTTATGCCTAAAAAATATCCAATAACAAGCCATGATTCGACGCTTATATTATTCTGTTTTTTCAATACATTACGATTAAACAAATTGAGTATATATTTTTGATACAATATTCAGTTTCCTCACAATTTAAAATGTTGGAATGATTAGATCTTTCAATGTGTTTAATTTTACCAAAACAAAATCGAGTTTAAATCTACTTTATCTTACGACATACCTGATAAAGATTTCGCAATATCTCGTATGTTTATTATCAACGATTGAATCCATGAATCGGAACAGAAACATCGTTTACATTGTATATTATCGAACCTGTAAAGGATGACTATAATTTCTGTTTCATTATAAGTATAATTGGAAGGTTGATTTAATGTATTCAATTAAACAATTTTTCATCGTATTTCTCATATTTAATTATATTATCTAATCGTTTTCTTCATTAATGTACATATACTGTCTCTATATTTTTTGTCTTTTGGTTATTGATTTGAAATGGATTCCTTTTTTAACTTTCTGCGAACTTGAATGCATCATGTGAGACTTTAGGTTTGTTTTCCCTATATATTAATCAAATTTTTTCCTTTTATTGAATGCTCATGAGAATGTTTGAATGGGACTTGATATTATATTTTGTACGCACCATCATGAATCAATTGAATACCAAAATTAATGAAAAGGTGACTTTACAAATTTAAATTTTATAACTTTCTTCAAAAATAGGGGTTGAGTCAACTAGAAAGTTAGAATCTAAGACATGGTTCTTTATATTAAATATTAACGTGCTAAGCTGATTATATTAAAATATACACATATATACAGCGATCTTTTTACAACAATATGAATCATCACTGCAGGATATTTGGTATATTAATTGCATCTTTTTATAAATGAACTGAACAATGAATGAGTACGTGTTTCGTCAGAAAGTAATTCAAATTTTATTTTATAGTATAGAAATTTATAAATTATAAATGATTTATTAATGGCAACGAGGATGCAAAAAGGATATAATACAAAGTAGATAAATACTATAGAATATTTACAAATGTTTGAAAATTTACTTTGACTTTATTAAGAAAAGTTTTAGTATTTTGTACCTTTCTAATTTAGGTGTTTTTTTCTATTAAAGCTCATGTTGTTATTTTAGATGCAATTATATCATCTCATCTTTAAGTAAATTCTTTTTTTAAATATTTTAATATTAATTTCAATGACCTATTTTATAAATTGATAATAGTGAGATATTACATACAGCTTATTAAAATGAACATCAAAATCGAATTAAATTTTTATTTTATACTCATTGTGACATATTCTTTATTTTTGACAAACAGACAGTAAATATGTAATAAACCGATGAATTATTCAAAGTATCTATAAGTGCCTGTTCATTTGAGAATGCAATATTTTATTATAAGTATTTTTATCGTTTATATGATTTAAAAAATACACAATAGGTATCAAAATAACCTAAAAAATAATCTATATTTCCAAATATTAATTCTATCTGCGATTAAGAATGGTGTTTCGATGGATATAATTTTGTGTGAATCCTGACCTTCGAGACTAATTTCGCGAGAATGACAAATATGGATTGGGATATACGAACAAAAGGGCAGTCATTGTTTGTGCAGACTTCTTAAAGTGGTATAGTAAATCATTAGAATGGCATTACATTTTAAGATTATAACCAAAATCATTATATGATGGACCGTTCTAATTAAATCAATGATGAAATACTGATTTAAGCCATTCTGATACTTCTACTTTCATGAATTCGAAACGTATTGAAAATAAATTCAGATTAATTGAACATTCGATCGCATTTATTACATGTAAAATTATTTTAACATCATCGTATGTACAGCTTGTCTGTCTTTTAATGAGATATGTTTCGTAATTATCTAGGTATTTTTAATCTGATTTTCTACCAATACTTCGAATTCAAGGAAATTAGAAAACTGAACGGTTGATCTTACTATGGATCCCGATGTAAGTAAACGCAATATGTTTGCAATTTAATGTTATTGTAAAAATTTGAGATATACTCACAGAGATTAAAGTATATGTGGACACAATTACAGTTAGATAGTTCCGAGATCTATCATGATGTTTACTGAAATCTCTCAAACAAGGTATTGTTGTTCTCAATATTTGTCCAATCCCATTTGATAGTAAATTATCATTTTATCTAAAGTCTACGAGTCTTATAATCACTAGGGAAACGGAAAACGAAAGTTTCAGACGATTAAAGACATTGAATCTTTATCATTAAAAATTCAATTTATGGTAACAATTGAGAATGCAACGATTTGTTTGAAAATATATCGTTGAGAACTTGTTGTTAACAACCAAACAATCATATTTACTCGAATAAAAATAGCCATATGCTATAAATATTTTTAGATTTTTACAAATATATTCTTGTATTTAGACCATGGATATTTTTATGTGTCAGCACTTGTCCCATCGATAAGAAAGATTAAGTTTGAGAGGCAAGAATTATAGGGACTCTTTATCAAAAACTTTGTTCGTTTTTTTTTAAACTTTTAAAATGTATTACAATAAATAATACACAGTTCGATTTACAAAAATCAGGCTATCATTTTAATGTTTAACTGTCATATGTGAATATTTTAATATCTATTTGAAAATTTCCTTTTGTTTTCGAATACGCATAACTAATGTCATCACGTTAGATCATTCATATAGAAATTAATTAAATGATATTTTATCGCAAAAGTATTAAAATGTGTATGTTTTTGAAGTAAATGAAAATAAAAACGTTACTAATGATTATTTTTTCGACAGTGACGTCATTTTTAAATGTTAAATTCATTTGAATTTTGTACAAATATTTATACACAAGACAATTTAAGGGATATTTTTCCTTGATAAATACTTATATAAAATCTATTCTAGATAAATGGAATCATTAAGAAATAGTTCAAATAATTTTTTTTTCATAAAGAATGGTAAAATTATATGTTTGATTCAATTATTGTTTACGTTGAGGCCTGTAAATTAATTTATCAGCAGTCGATCTAATTAGAGGACAAACAATTTTCTTGATTTGACCAATAATTCTCTCTTCGCTATTGTGTAAGTTGCAACCTATCAAGAACCAATAACCCCATTCTTGGTCCATGGATTTAACCCTAATATTAAGATATCGCCCTTGGATCATGAATTATCAAAATTATTTGGAATCGCAATCAATGATTAAAATTCACCCAATTATCTATCATTAAACATAATATCTTTGAATGTTATAATTAAATGATAATAATTTTTTTTCAAATCTTCAAGAATATTTGTATACATTTACACATTTCATTTACAACGATTATGAATGTCTATTACGTCATTCGCTAGCATCGAATTTCGTAAATGAATCAACGCTGAAAAAATATTCATCTATTTTTGAATCAATCTTGTTTCATAGCACCAAGTTCGCTTTTTAAAATATAGTTTATATTTTTTAAAACCCACATCAAATGATCACTTTATCGAATATCTGATATTGGAAGTGATATTGTCTTATCATCATTTCAAATCGATAATTCTTAATGCAGATTTTACATATTATCTTTCATAAAATCATTATTATACATTATTGGGAAAGAAAATTCAGTGTAGAGACCTGCGTGACCTGTGATAAGCAAAGCTTATAACACTAAATAGGATATTAGAAGACAATTATCCATTGATTTTCAAAAAATATTTATTAAAAATTGACATACATGTTTAAGATCAGTTTCGTGCTTTCCTTATCTTCACAGAATATGTTTATTATATTGGATTAGGGACGATTCATTGATAGTTTTTAGTGGTTTGTTTTGCGGTTAATGATATTACGAGAATATCAAGTCGTCATTGAAATTTTTAAACATTAATAGGTGTATATTTTATTATATCTAAAATTTAAAACGGTTGACATAGCTTCGTTTATCGTTTCGCCAAAAAATGCCAAAAGGCCTCCTCCATTATGAATAATGCCGATATTAATATTGCTAAGATTGATTAAAAAATATTTTGAAATATAACCAGTTCTTGATTTTTCAATGTTGAACTCTAATTTTACCGAATATTTGTAATACAATTAACTAGAAAGTATTAAAGTTCTGGCCCGTAAAAACATAATACGAAATTCAATATTCACACCATTCTGATTTTGTTTTAGTAAAAAAAAAAATATTGAGCGTTACTCTTACTTGATAGATCCTTCCAGAAATGTATCGCGTTCAAATATCTCGCATATTATTCTTTCGTAAAATCATTGATCCTGAATTGTTAATAATGATAGAAATTTTGTAATCAGAATTAGCCCACAGTTTATGAAAATCGCGACGCTGATAGAGATTACGATTTGAGATGTTTAAACCGAAGAAACGACTAAAAAAATCTAGAATTTAAAATAAACTCCATCTACATACTGATATAAGTTTTTAGGATATTCAAAAAATTTTGTGATGTCCTAAAAGCGCTCCTTTACTCGATTTCAGGAATTTTTAATGTATTATATAAAAGCCGCAGTATGATCACATAAAATCAAAGAGATATCAGCGATATAACTTCAAATGAATCAATTCAAGAGATGAATAAAAATCTGAAATTATCAAAATTTCAAAATTGTTAAAGACATGTTTAAATATGATAAAATGTATTGAGATATATTTACGAAATTGATTTGTAGAATAATAGTTTCCTAAGATGTAGCTTTCAAAAAAAATCACATAATATTCCAATTTCGTTTTCTCAAATGATTATACATCAAAAGATTCCAGATTCATATTATGAAAAATTTATTAATTAATGGAATAATTATTGAAGTTAGAATGAAAAACATTTTATGAATAAAGGAGTATCAGATGTAAAATAATAAAGAAACAACCCTTATATTATAGTTTGGAAGGTAAAACGAAAACACGCTTAATACAATATATCAAATATTGATGTAAAAAGTTTTCAAAATAGTATTAAACCAAAAAATAAAATATTCTACGTCTTTATCTATTCCGAAACGATATGTCGGGATTCGATCTTTTGAAATATGATTTTCTTTTTGTTATAGGTGTAAACAGTTCCGGCTATCATAATAATGACAATAACAGAAATTGAGAGAACAACAATCACGTATAAAATGGTTTTGTTCATGGGAGAGATCCGTTTAGCTTCATGTTAGATCAATGATTACATTTTAAGGTTGTCGACGATTTCGTGGTATGCTCGATAATTTCCTATTTATCATTCAGTCCTTACCTCTAAGCTACATTCAGATGTTTTAGCCTGCAGGAATTCGAACCGTATTGTTGTGAAATTAAAAAGTAACGAACAATTGACCTCACTTATTTCTGGTGCTGTTATTATAACATTTTCGAATGTGCAATTAGTTTGTCTTTTACCAAGAAAATAGTCCTGAGATATCCTGTAACTGTAATGATGTATATCGCGCCCATCATATTTCATTTCTATCATTAAGAAGTAATCATCCAAAATTGTCATATCAACCCCGATTTTTGTAAACTTATAATTTTTTTCGGTTGGTACAAGATCGAAAAATACCGTCAAGATACAGGCATCATCGACCCATTTCGAAGAAAATGTTTGAGAATCGATCGATTGAATATGAGATTGGTTCATTATGTCTTTCTTAAATCTGTGAACATTTCGATTCTTGATTATAAATTATCTACTATGTTGCATTTAAACAATAAATATCCATCAAACACCACTCTATGAGTGGGTTGAGTGCTTGGGAAATCAATAATATTTGTCAAATGTATCTTCAGGAATAAAATCGCTGAATTAAGGTGTTTTATTTACTCAGATATATTGTTACAGATTTCCAGAACATATAAACCTAGTTATCTCGAGTAAAAGATCACACGAAGACTGAATGTGGACTCAAATGTAATCCGTGATTTATACTAAAAATAGAAAACACGAATTGATCATAAATGTACAAAATGATCGTAATGATGTTTTCGGCTTTTGTATTTTTATTTGAGAATATATTAGATTTTATGTATTTATCGATGTTATCGTCATTGATTTGACCAATTATTGTAATGTTTCACAAATATTTACACGTGCTTTAAAAAGATTACTCTTCATTAACATCATTAATATATGTATAATAAATTAAGAGTAATTTTGTTTTACACACTATAGTTTCAGTTCATCCTGATATTACGTAGATGATTAAATAACCATTTATTTCCTACTTTTTTCTATTTTTTATAAATAAAAATTCTCGAAAATTAATAATTGACATCAAACACATTTAAATATGTTGAATCACTGATAAAATCGATATTAAAAATAAAATGGATGTAATTGATAATTTTCCTAACATTATCGTCTGTTTTCGGGTACCTTCTTTGTTGATATACACCTTCTTTTATTAAAGATATATCAAAGGTATAACAACGGGAACCCCATTTTACATAGTTAATAATACAATGATCGTACACAAGAATGAAATATTGATATATTTTCAATTTATCCATTCACCATAATTCTGTTAATTAAAACTTTAAACTCAATAAAATTTACTATTTATATTTAAACAGAAGCATGAAGCAGACATGTGACTTTATCTTTATCTAATTTAATGATTTGAACTCGTAGACTCTCGTAATATTATCAAGTAAGCTTTAATCAAAAATGCTAGAGAAAGCCGTACTTAACATTAATAACTTTGAGTACATTAATTTGAATTACTTACAAATGCTGATGTTTTAAAATAGAAATGTTTGACATTATATATGGTTTAATTGATGGTGGTTAATTTTAATTATTGTACAATTATCTGAAATTTTTGATTTAAGTTTTTTTAAGTAACATAATTAATATTTTTTCCATTTATGATTGGTACAATATCATCATTTCAATTTAATACGAAAGAATGTAAGATTCATAAATCTCATGATCTTGTCAATCGGGATACACGTATTTCATTTTATTCAGTGTTAAGATTTTTTTTATGAAAAAATCATTGTCTTCAGAGCCAACATCAAACGTTTCTATATATTTTTTAGGAACATTTCCCACTTACAATATAATAGTAAATAGCCTTGTTATTCCATCAAATCTTGAACATAAAATTACTCAAAAATGGTTTCAGGGTAAGTTATAAAATTATCAATGGACTATTCTATCAGATTTCTGAAAAAAGGTACATTCGTTTTTCGCAAGTTTATTACACTAAACATTGTTTAAACGCGTTGAAATTATAAATGAATATACGAAAAAATATTATTAATTGATATTAAGAATTTTCAGCCCATTTCTATTATAGACTGTTGAGAAATAATAATTTACATTTATGTATTCCTAGATTAACGAATACAAAACCGGGTTTATGATAAGATAGATGTTTGAGTTTATCATATATTTTTTTAATTTGGGACAAGCATATATCATATCACAACTCATCATGTACTTCCATAGAATTTTTGGTGGGAAAATATAAAAATTTGTTATTGTATAGGTACATTTATGTTGATATTTATTTCACGATTCGGTGTTATATTGTTTTAATAGACTTTTACATAGCATTCTGCCCACGTGTTTAGTAAATGTATTAAAAAGACAAGATGATCATAATCATTTTACGCACGGATTTCATAAAATGATCAATGAAACTGATGAGTTGTTTTCTGTATTTAAATATATTTATCAATACTAGATAAATTTATAACAAAAATATTCTAATCAAGATCGATCGTTAGAAACCCGCTAGCGGAAGACATCAATCTGTTAGTACAAATAGAAATATAAAAAACCTAATAAGACATACATAATCAATAAAATTAGCAGTATATACATTGAATTAAACCTCCAATGTGCTGTCAAATTATTAGAATCGAAGTTCTTTTCATTGAATGATAAAAATTGATCTTATATTACAATTTATGAAAAGTAAACTGTTACAAAATTAAATACAAAACAAAAGTAAAGAAAATAAAAGAAGCAACCGTGTCGAAACATTCTTGATTTAACTAAAATATATTACAAAATAGATGGTTCAATGATGAAAAATGTTTCAATATTTACCCTCAACTTTATTCTAGGATTGACCTTGTCTATTTGCAAAATGCATGGATAAACATTAAATATGTTTTAATAGGTGATAATAAAAGACCTAAATTTTCGATTTTTTTTTTCTTGTGGTGTTTATTTGTGCCGAAAAACCAGCCTATTTTTTGTTGAAACCGGAGTCATAATAAATGTCAATTAGTATTGTAAAAATCTGATATGTAAGCATTTATTAATTTGGAATGAATTCGGTTCATGGTCAAAATTTCAGCTTTTGCCATATATCGTCGTGTTTTCGTCATATATATACATGTACAAAATAATATTCAATAAAACACACTAGATTTAAAATTATCGAAGCAATGACAAACTAACACACCTGATTTTAATCCTATAGACTATGCAGCATAGGGAACTGCCAGCGAATTAATTTATAAATGTAATATTCAGAATATTCAGGAATTCATTCAAAAGTTAGAAGAAGCTTGGGCTAGTGTAAATCAATATGGGATAAGAAGATCTATTTCTCAATGACTGAAAAGGTTATAATATTGTCGTCGTGCTAGAGGCCTACATTTTGAGTATTAAACATAGTAAAATAATATTTTAAAAAACATTCATTTTCATTAAAACTATAAGAAATTTATTTTTATACAAATTTTTTCTATAATTTCACTTTATTTATGCTCATAACAAAAAATGACGGTTCATTTTGATCAAATTGTAAAATAACTTTTAAAGCCGCAAAACGTAGAAAAGAGCCTATTCTGATTACGGATATGATGTAAGGTTGACCGACCCAAAATAATTTGATAGACCTCAAGAAGTATGTCATCGTGCATCATGTTTATTACTCCTAAATCTTAAATTAAATAAATGTTGATTGAGACATCTCAATAATCAGATAAGGATTTTTTAAAAATTGATCAGTAAATGTATTGAATATTATAGATTGTCCATTGACTCCTCCAAATGTTTTAATTATATTTACGTGACTTATCATTCAGACAAAAGTGTGTTAGTTTTTGAGACACCCTGTATCTGTATTGTATCATCTAATCCCAAATCAATAGTGTAGTCAGCAACAGATTTTATTTTCATGATAATGTTTCTGTATATTTTTTAAATTTGAGAAATATTTATTGCATTATAAAACACTTTTTTTTAACACGTCGATCCATGTCCAGCTTGTGAAATTCTTTATATAATTTAGAATATCATATTAATATCGCTCCAACATTTTTAGTTTAACTCAATTTATTTGATAAAAGTAAATTTAAATAAAAAATTCTATTTGAGCTTGAAACGAGATGATTATTTATAAATTATGTGTATTTGCAGCTATGATTTTTGTTGAAAAATAAGGTTTAACTTTTATTTTCGAAGACATTTCAGATATGATATAGTAGTTTTCTAAACACAGAAAAAAATACGTGATAGTAATTTAAATTATATTGTCAAATTCATTCAGATGAAATCTTACAAGTCATCAACGATATGTAAGTTTTGTATTCACAAAATTAGAAAACATACCTACTTGAATGGATTTACGAAGAGGTCACTTTTCCATCTGTCATTAATTTGTTTTTTTCTTTTAAAATTTATCACATAATCAACCAATATTGCATCGCTTAATTTTTCTGTATACTTCATAACAATTTTATTAGATTATGGATCAGACATTTTTTTAAAAATGATAGGTTTCATTGTCTTTTTAAATATTGTAAGATTTTATTATTTAAAATGGATGATGATAACTATATAAAATTTTACACAATATTCTGATTATTTTTGAAGACTCTACAGTTAAAGATTAATCATCTACTTCATTGATTTTATTTAAATGATTTTGAACATCAATTTGAAGCAGAAATATCGTACATTGATTTGTATCTTGAGAGTGTTAATGAGCTCGATGATAATATATCACGTATAGGATGTTTTAGAAGATTTAATCAAATGTATTGATTCAAACGGATATTCATTGTATTCTAAATGCCTGGGATATCAGTTCCTAGTTTACTGCTTGTTTTTTGCATGTCGAGCTCTTTATTTTGGTAATTTCTTACTGATATGGAATGAATATACTATTTCTAACAATCTGCAAACTCGAGATGATTGTGGTAGCTTTTAATATGTTATATTCAAGATAATATATGACCTGTTTCTTTGATTAGAATGATGAAATGTACAATTTGGTTTTTGCACACGGTCATAAGTAAAATGAAAATTTATAAAGATGATAAGATCCTAGATTAAAGATAACATGTTATCCAATAAATTATATCTCTAGACTAAAATTTTAAGTTACAGATAAACAAACGATTTCGATTCAATTTTATGCTCTTTAATGATTGGAATACACTAAGTATATGGCTATCATTAGCTCGTTAAGATATAGTTATTTATATCGGATGGGTACATGGTGGAGTAAAACTATTGTTCTTCTAATATAAGGTCATATTAATACGTATCTTTAAAAGGCCTCGTCATACAAATTTTAGTTGATAGACAGGAATTTAATGAGTTTAAATATCATATAGATTTCTTTGATGATACATGAAAAATTTACGAAAATATGTAAAAGCAGCTCAGAATATAGGTTGATATAAGATAATTTAATTTGTATTAAATCAGCCCAATTTTTAATTTCGATACATAAATGATTTAGCTAATACAAGGTAATTTTTAAATTATATATCATTTACATTTTCTCATTTTTACTTCAAATCATGCATTGAATAATTTAAAAAAAATATGAATGAATGACATCAATCTATTAATTTTGTTACGCATGAATAAATCTTTCATTAGATACAGAAAGAAATGTACAAAATCACTGCTAAATACATAAAAGTTTGTTTAAATTTCCAGCCTGTTTTTAAATATATTTTTCATTCAATTTCATGACTTATCAAACATATAATTTCTCTGCAAATGGTTGATACATACATATGTTATGAAAATACAAATTTAAATATTTATTAAAATTAGATCAGCAAAAATACAATTTATATTTTTTGTAATTTTTTAAATGTTTTTTAGTCAGTTTCATCATGAAAATATGTGTTTTTGAAACAACTTTCTTCCATTTTTTTCAAACTAGCCATGAGTATTTATATGATATAGATTATTAAATATTTGTTGATTTAGACACAATAAAAATAATTGCTCTCCGAAGTTAAAAACTTCAAAAATATCATAAACTCATAAGATAAAATACACATATCTACTTTTTGGTCTCTTTAGTAACTGTATGACTGAATGTAAAATCTGGCGTAATGTGTCTCTTTTTGTGAAGAATGTAAATTGTTGCAACTATCAAAAGAATGACAATGACAGAAACAGCGAGCCCAACAATCAGGTATATGAGGTGTTTTTTCGTTGATTTTATCGGTTTGGCTTATCGTTACATTAGAAATTACATATTGTGGTTGTTGTCGATCTTATGGGATCCACAGTAATTTCCTATTTTTTACTCTTTTTACCTCTATACTACATTCTGATTTTTGGGCCTTCAGGAACTCGAACCGTACTAAAGTGAAGTTAATAAGTAATGAACATTCGACTTCTGACTCCTCATAACCAGTTATTATTATGTTGTTAAATGTACAATTAGTTTGTCTTTTACCAATATAATATTGTTTAGAAATCTTGAAGTTGTAATGATATTTATCGTTTCCATCAAATTTTGATCTTGTGAGTACCCATTCTGCAAAATATATTTCTATTTCAACCGTGATATCCGTAAACGCATAAAATTGATTGTGTGTTTCAAGATTGAAATACACTGTTATGAATGATTCATTAACACCCCATTTGGTCACAAACGTTGTGTCAGTGACAGATTGATCAAATGTATCATTGAATTTGTCATGTTTGAAATAATACATATTATAGTGCTTTGTTAAAAATGATATACATTGTCACATTTTGCCATTAAATATCCATCGAATTCCAATCTATGAGTAGAATGGATGCTTGGGAAGTCAATAATATATATCAGATTGGTCTTTGTGAAAAAATAAACTAAAATTAAGTGTCAAATTTACGAAAAAATATTTTGAAAGATCTATATAACATATCAAAATAGTTATTCGGAATTGTATTCGACATGAAGAACCAATGTAGACAAAATGTAATCTATGATTTATACAAAAAATGTCTGTAATTCTAAACATATTTCCATTGAATGATGGGATAACGATAACTTTCGAAAATTTAAACTCTGATTGAATATTTTTCATTTATCGATTTTATCATAATATATATAACATATTCTCATTCTGTAATACAAATATTTATGTTTCAGACTACAAGATTCCAATTATTAAATACTACTAAATATTTTACTTTTTAAGTGTTGTATAATCCCGAGACTGTGTAGTTTGCTGAATAAAGGCTTACCATGGATATAGTATTATTCTACAAAAGCTGTATAGCATTGAAGAGATACATCTTAAAAAGGTTTAGATATTGTAACTTGTAAAATTTACAAATGGGTATTGTAGCTGCTATCAAATTTATGTCATGTATGATTCTTTGCAGAAAATCGGAAATACCATCGACGAGATTTTTGTGTGTAATTAAACAAGATTTTATATATTTACACTGCGTCTTTGGATTATTATTTTGAATTTAAACAAAATCAATCCACCTCTTAATATGTAGATATTAATATTTTATGAACATCACTTCTAAATAAACAGGTGTGTTAATCATTTTTATCAAATTTCTGTTCTTAAAAACTTTGAACCATAGAGAAGAGATTTTGAATATTTTTAGGAAGTATAAAGCTGACATCCGAATTTATATGAATCATCTCCAATACCTATGAATTTCTGAGTCTGGCAACAATATAAAAATTTTTTGTAATCCAAAATGACACAGCAAACTCCTAGTGATTTTCAAAAAACTAAAAACATCAATTTAGATAATCTAAAAAATACACGTGTCAATAAATGAAGGTCTATCGTATATATAGATTTCATATATAAACAAATCAGGTTATTTGTTGTAATATTTTGTCAAATTGAAATAATACTGTCTCTTTCAAACAGTGAGAACTATTTCAGGTTTATAAAATACATTTGATAGTTCCAAAGGTGCCTATTTTAAAGTTAAGATCAATTAATTCAAACTTCAATACATGACGGGGTGTTAAATATCATGATTCGAATTTCCGTTTTTAATCGTTTTAATTAGTATTTAAAGTCGTTTTCTGAAGTCAGCGTCGAAAATTTATCTATATCACAGAAGATATTCTTAAGTGTAGAAGCAGAATATGCTTTTGCTTTTCCTTATGCTGTTTTTATGAGATTTTTGATAAATTACGATCCGTTTAAAGCTAGTTCAAAACATATTTACGTGTATAGTCTTTCATTTAAATATACTTTTAGCATTTTTGAGCCTCGATAAATTAAGTGATAAAATGTAAAAAAACAATTCGTATAATTAACCTTGAAACGTGAAACTATCAACAAGATGTATAGTGTATGTGATCATTTAGGTAAAACAATGAGTTTGAATGATATTTAACAATTCGTAGATTGTTTGATAATTATTTATTCAAGTTATCAGAATTTTAAATTTTTAAGCTCTACATACTTGTAAAAATTAGTTCATATATATTAAAATTAATCCACGATATAATATATTGGTTTCAGTCATCAATATCCATAAATTTAAGAGTTTTGGCGATTCCATATCTTTTAAATTTCCAAATATTAATTGATTTAATTTATATATATATGTAGCAAATAGAAGCCCAAGAATCGTGAAATGTGTTGTTTTCAATCCTCTCAATATATTACCCTTAAACTCTTGATACGGACTTTGTTAAATATACATCTTCAATCTTTACCCAAAAAATATATTTATGCATTCTCATATTTATATTTTAATAAATGCTTAAAAATCTATCAAAACTATATCAAACATACATGAGAACTCTTCTGATAAAAATTAAATTACTATTTCATACTTTGGTTTAAACGATGTATGTCATCAATTATAATCCTATAATGGCGTATTTGTCATTTTCATGAGATTTGTTATGCTTAATTTAATTATATTTTATATTTGTGTTGCGTTCGAATATAATATTTAAATTTATTCTTATACACATTTTTGTATTTTATTCTGAATCCTTTTACATTGCATAACTGATTGTTTTCATATTTGATTCAACTAATTAGCTCTCTGTTTTTGGCTGATTCATGGAAATTACTTACTGATATTACAGGTATTTTTTACTCTATCTATGAACATTCTTATGCGTTGTTATGAGCTTTTCAGTACATTCTTTTAAAGATAGATATAAAAAACTCTTCGTTTTATTTCGGCATGCAAATGTTTGAGTTTTTTTTGTGTTTAGTATTCAACAATTATTCAAAGATAGAATAAAACTAAAATATAGACTGTAACATTGTTGAAATGATAGTAAAATTATTGTAATATTAAAATACACAGAAATAAAATTTGACACCTACAATTAGCCACGATATACTCGAAAAGGGTTACTTTAAAGCTGATTGATATAATTTAATATATTAAAAATGCAAAATAGATGAAACATGAAGACAAACCTTTTCTTATATCATTCGAAATTTAATGACTACTTTGATAATGACTTATTACGTAAAATATATTCCAAAGACTTGGATAATTGATGGGTGTAAATAATGTATAAATTTAAATATGAATACGTAATTGATTTATAATAATGTGTAAAACAGTACTGAAAATGTCAAGATTTTTGAATATTAAATATTTGTAAATTTCTTAATCATTTTTATCTATATAACACATATTTTGCTGGCTTTTATATTGCTGTCATTATGATTATGTAAACCAACAAATCATCTCGTTTTTTTGAGATCTTACGCCATTCATTTTAATGCTTTTTGGGAAAGAAAGATTTTAGATAAAATAATCTGTATATATTGATTAAATATTTCGCTGTTTACACCAGTAAAATTTAAAATCAGACGAAATTAGACGTTGAGTTTTTTAAGCAGTAGAATCTGTTAGGAACAGTATATTTTTTAATAATTATGATGATTGGCTTTGCAATAAGTTTCAAAACAAATTGAGGTTCCATATCGTTGCTTCGACAAGCCAATATCTAATTACGAGCATTTATAGCGGAAATATAAATATATGTTAATTTCAAACAAAAAAATATAAACTTTTAAGTTTCGTTAAATATTTGAATGTAAAAATGTGTTATAAAATGTAAAAGCGCCTTTAATTCAAGTTACTTGGTATCAAGACCTCTTGATATTATGACCTCATAAATCCATCATTTGTAATTCATGCAATCTAAGATAAACAATTTACCATCGGTATCTAAATACATATAAAAGACCATGTGTTATAATTGAATAGAAAATAAATTAAAAGTTGTATTTATTTATAAGGCTTTATCAAATGAATAATTCGATTCACAATATTAGTCGTTATAAATGATACAAATTACATTCTCACCGCTACTTCTTGATGAAGATTACATTTTCGATCTATCCATAAAAAGATAATGGCATTTATCTGATAACGCATATTTTTACTTCAAAATCCATTTAATTACACCAGAAAACACTAATTGAACGATTCTGATAACGCTATGGAAAAATAATAATCTTAGTGTGGCAAGAGATAAATTAGTCGTTGTATTAGTTGGTTAATTTTATTTATCTCGATACCTTATGATGAAGCCTCATATTAAGACATCTAAGTAATGTCTAATATCTCATTTAGGAATTATATTTATAATTTCATATTCTTATTGATCATTTGTCAAATATCGCATTTCTGTTTTATCTAGAAAATAATTATTTATTAACAGAGACGCGCCTTTAATTTGTGTATCTTAATAACGTAGTTAGTGTATTTGTTACGTTACTAATGATCTCTAGCCTGAATAATTTGACAAGCTGAAACAGTTTACGCATACAAACACAAAGAAAAGCACGACTAAAACTAACTTCAAATTCTCATAAAATTTTCAATCATATAGAATCAGTAATATTGATGGGTTTTTTGATTAATTATAGAATCAGTAATATTGATGGGTTTTTTGATTAATTTTATTACAGTAGTTAGCTATTTGGTGATTTTATTTATGATTATATTAATGAAAATATTCATTATTCTAACTCTTAATAATATACATATTACAAAATGATTGATAAGCCTGTGAAGAAAATACAAAATTTTTAATCATTCACATTCCTGAAAGACTGAAAAGATAACTAAAAGAATCGTGGGTATTGTTCAGCGAATTTGATCGACTTTTTTTAATTTTATTTAGATATCTTAATTATAATATACTAACAATAAAACGAATGTTTATAATTTTTAAAAGACGACACCATAACTTATATATATTAACAGTCAATTATGATCGACTAATCAAGTATTGTTATGAAAGAAAAATCGAGATTAAACATTATCGAATAACCTTACTTTATGAGATAAAATTTAAAATGGATATATTTTATCAAATTTTAAAAATGTGCCTTTTTATTAGAATTGTTATTGGTATGATTTATTCTTAATGATTCCCAATTATCAGTGAAGCAATAAAATAAAACAATTTTAAAACAATATAGAAATATTAACAATATTTAACATGCACATGTAATTAGGATACCAAAATTGTTAAACTGTACAAAATTCTGTTGTTAGTTATAAATTATAGAAAAATTCCGGTAAACTCAATTATAAATGGATGTATAATTCTGGCTTAAAACTGTATATAGATAAATGTTAGTTTGGTTTAAATCTTTTGTTTAACACGACCATAACGACGATTATCGATAGAATGATACAGGGTTTCCCATTCATTTTCGCCAAATAATTATTTTGAATTATTTGTAATTAAAAATAATATAATTTATAAATTTAGTAAAATATCTTTCTTCAGTCTTCTATAACTTCTCTTCGGAGACAACGATTAATGTATCTGAACATATGGCTGTAATAGCCAGAACAATCGCTGCTTGTAATTAAACTAGACGCAGCGGTAATGTTTTGATACAACTCCTCTGAGTTTTCAGATCTCCTATATCGTATTTCCCTCTTCCACTTCGAAAACATATTCTCGATGGGATTCATGAAGGGCGAATATGGAGGTAAAAAGAGTAGTGTGTGCCCTGCCTCGCTAATTTGTTGGGAGATCTCTTCACAATGATGGAAAGAAACATTGTCCATTACTATTGTAGCGTGCTCTATGTTCAAAGCTCGAATCTTTTCCAGCAGCTCATCGATATAATTACCGAATAGGTCCCTGTTAAATGCCCGATCATGCCACTTGTGTAAGAGCATTCCATTGACATTCATGGCAGCACAAATTGATATGTTCCTACTTCGCAGATTTGGGACGACATGAATTGCTGGGGATCCTATTTTTGACCTACCATGCGAGGTTCTCATTGAAATATTAACCCCACATTCGTCGATAAATATAAATTGGTGTTCCCTAAACGATTGCAATAGCTCTAAATATCTGGTTGCATATCTTTCTCTGATATTTAAAGTGCTCTCGTTATTTCGTCTCTCTGGAATTATGGACACGCGTTTCCATGAATAGTGGAATCTTTGAAGAATCCTGTCTATTGTACTCTTCCCCACCGAAATATCCATCTCTTCCTGGACTTTTGTGACAATTGTTCTGAGAGGAATGCCTGCATTATCATCTACCCAGGACTTTATCCTTTCCTTTTGGTCTTCGTTAAGTTTTTCGGGTTGAATGTAACCCCTTTTGTTGGAATCTATTCTTCCACTTTGGTGAAAAATTTTTATTACGGAGTTTATCGTACTCCTAGCCACTCCTAGAACAAGTGAAATTTCACTTGCTTTTTGACCTTTTTGATAGGCATCAACGATTCGTTTCCTGTCAAGATCTGAAAGTTTATTGTTTGCCATCAAAATTTTCTGGCGAAAATGAATGGGACAATGGCGAAAATGAATTGGAAACCAGGCAGCAATCGCATAGCGGCGCTCTTAGATATTTTTTTTTGGCGAAAATGAATAGGACAATCGCGAAAATGAGTGGGAAACCCTGTAATTATATATATTGAAAGCCAATCAATCACGTCTAGAATATTCTAGATGGCGGCCACAGTTTGTTTTCTTCTAATTAATAAGACTATCCATTTAGTAGTTATCGTAAAAACTTTCATATTATGAGTAATTGTAATGAGGTTAATGATGAATTACTAAGTTAATATATTCTGGTGTTTCTGGCCGAAAGAAAATGAAACGTGATGTTGGGAATTAAAAATAATGAAAAATTCGATTACATTTATTTGGGAAAAGTTAATTGAACACCTTGGAGATATGCTGTTTGTATGTGTTTACTGATAAATTAGGCTTCACGATATCTGAATTTGTAATATACTCATCGTGCGATTCTCAGAATTTCCCGATAATCAGACATATTTATGACCATAAATGTAAACATGAACCCCGGGAAAAACCTCATCCTATTAAATCGGCGTTTCCGAGTAAAAAAAAAACGATAATATACAATATTTATTTACTCAGTTCGAAGTATTAATTAGTTTTCTAACAATTTAACTATCACAAGATTGATGTTAATCATTATGAAAATATCTAAAATAGATTGTTTTACTCCAAATTTTTATCCTCTAATAAATCCCAGTATTGCTTACACATTAACCATAGTCGATGGCAGGATGAATAATTAGAAATCTACAATAGTTGCGTTATACGATTGAATGTAAATAAATATTTTTAACAAATTGATAAAACGATTTAGGAAAAGTTAACTAGATTATTTAAAAGTATCTTTGATGAATTTTATTAAAAACAATACGTCTTCTTTCTTTATCAATGACGCTGTTTTCAAAAATGCTTTTGATTGTAACTACAGATTGGCTTAATTATATCATGGATACATCTGTTAACATAACATGATTTAATATATGGTTCCGATTTAAAAACAGTTTCTTAATCATCACAGTCATATTCACAAATATTTAAATATTGTAACATAGATAACAAAATCTTTGGTGAATATGAAACAACCCAAGAGTAATCCTCTTGTTGAAGTCTTACATAGCCTCACTATTCACAATAAAATCAATGATTTTGTTTGTTACGAAACTATATTATTCACGAAAAGATTTTATTCATATCGATAAATATAAGTAGATAACTACATTTAAGAAATAAATTCGCAAATAATATATTCGCATTAATATAAATAAATTAAAATTCTATAATTTATTTTTTAGAAATGATATGTTTGATTTCGAAGATGTAATTAATTTGAAAATCGTTAAATCTAGAAAATACAATTAAAATATGTGAGATAAATTTTTGTTAGTAATAAAGCAGTTTCGAAAAACATTTTAGAGAAACCATACGTATTTTTATTTGGATTTCATGTTCACTTTTAACGAATGTAAAATATCTATAAAAAACACTATTATATCTTTCGTGTTAAACGAAATATATGCTACTCTAAACTACTGATCAAAAAATTGAATTTCTTTTCTAATGGTATTTTGTTGGAAGCTCTAGCTAAGGTGTGATTTACACATGCTTAAATACTTTTGACATATATTCGTCATACCTGTGAACTAATAAGGCATCAATTTGCTGTTTATGAATCAAGAGTATGAATAATTTCAATCTGAAATCAATGATCTTGATCTTAGAGCTGTTAATGTCATAGAAGAGTAATATCTAGTAATATTTTGATCATATATTTCAGTGTCTGCTCCATTAAAAACCTATAGAAATACCGATTTTAATGATTACGAATTCAAAGTTCAATCAATCTTGTATAAGTGCCTAACAATCTATTTTGATCTAGAGTCTTAAAGGAATCTCAAACCTTCTGTCTTAAAACACCGTTTATTCGGTAAAATAATAGCGTTTCATATTTAGAATGATTATCCCGCGCAGCTAAAAAACACATAATTCAAAATTTTTAATTTTAATTTAATTAGATCAATAATTGGTAAAACGAGATTATTCATACAACACACAATTTAATTTAAATATCATGTTTTGTCATTTATATGGAAAAAATATCAACTCGAGAAGAAAATGCAACAGGTCATATTTTTATGATATAATACTATTTTTAATATTAATTTCATGCTGCTTTTCATTGTATTATGATGAAATGTATATAAACACCTTTGAGTCTAACTATGCACGTTCCATGTATTATATAAAATTTCTAAATGGCGCACAAAACAATTTATCTATATTCTATCGATGGTTAGATTTTATTGTATACGATATCAGTAATATCCTTAAATAGTATTACTGGTCATATGTGATGTGAAAACTTTAGGTTTCGGAGTATATCGGAAGTAAAAATGTTAGAATGGTGATCTGATTATCTAAGTAAAAGAACGCAACAAGGTTTAAAATGGGACCTTTGCACTGTATATCGGACATTTTCTAAATCGCTGTTATCGAAAAATCTATTTTTGGTTAACTTTGTAGTTTATATTTGAATTTAAGTATACAGATGTTCGAAATTATGTACTTAGAAGACATATTAATGAAACAAGGGTAGTACTGTATCCCATATATTTCTGTGGTTATTGAACTCAAGGAAGTATTACCGATATTTTTCATATAATTCTATAGAAGATAGTTTATAGGTGAGATGATATGAGGTCTTGAAATCTAGGTTCTAGTGAATTTAAATTTAGATTATATTCAGACATTTATGATTCGATCTTCGAATTAAATTCGGTAGTTCGTACAGTGAGACAGTCTATCGGCATCGAGATACATTGATTTGAGTATATAAGGAGGCATTCGATATCACACAAAATATTAATAATTATGTTGATATTTTCAATCGTTAAACCTAAAATTGAATTCGAATTCATTGGCAGTTCTGGAGAAATATTTAATGAGTTTTATGATGTTATTTATTGATGTTTGATGAAAGTTTCAGATGAAAATATGCTTAAAGATCTTATGTGTATAGTTTTAAAAGTTAACACATAGTAAAACGAATCTTTCATTAAAAGTATGGACGTTGAAATACTTCATCTAGAATTTTGAGGAATTTCACGGATGTCTGATTTGGGTTACATTTTGATATGTGGATGCTTTCTCTACTTTAATGTTTAATAACGACATTTGGATTTCTAAATTTAATTTTAAGAAGAAATGACGCGAACAATTATGATAAGGATTAACTACATCAGAGAATTATGATTGCCATTTTTATTCATAATATTTAATTTATTAACCAGGATGAAGAATTAAAGGATACCAATAATCATCAAGTATATTTGTATTTTAAATTTTGTGATTAATTTACTCATTAGATAATTCAAAAATCTCATCTCTATTAGTAGGAATTAATAAAATATCCAAAAAATCATCTAAGTTTTGTTTTCCTTTGAAACTGAATGTTGGATTGCGAACTTTGGTATAATAAGCTTCTTTGTGTGTAGAATGTAAATGATGACAACTATCAAAATAATGAGAAGGATAGAAACTGCGAGACCAACAATCAGGTATACGATGTGTTTGCTCGTGGATTTACTTGGTTTGACTTATCATGAAATCAATGATTACGTTTTATGGTTGTAGTCGATTTTTTGGTCAGCAATACATTTTCCTATTTATCACGAAATCTTTACATCGTCAACACATTCTGAATTCCTTACCTCAAGGAATTCGAAACGTAAATAGGTGAAGTTCATTAGTAATGAACATTTGAATTCATATACTTCTGGTAAAGTAATTTGAATGTTTGTGAATGTGCAATTAGTTTGTCTTTTACCAATATAAAAGTTGTTAGGAGTTTTGTAGCTGTAGTGGTATTTCTCTGGTTCACCAAGTTTAGATCGGAGGAGTAACAATTTATCATTTGTAATCTGTATATCAACGCCGATATCTGTGAATCCATAATAAGTTTCGGATGTTTCAAGATTGAAATAAAAATAAATGATTGAGTTATCTTCTACCCATTTTGAAGAAAATGTTTGATCATTGACAGATTGATCAAAGGTTTCATTCAGTTCCTTTCCTCTAAATATATGAAGATTATATTTCTTTGTTACACATAACCTACATTGTAACATTCATCCCTTAAATACCCATCGAATTCCAACCGATGAGTGGCATGATCGTTTGGAAAATCAATTATAAATGCATCACAATTTGTAAGGAATAAATACACTGTAATTATAAGTCAGATATACCCAAACATACTTGAGCCAAATTTTGTAACATATAAAGCATTTTACGACAACTTTGTGAATACCAGATGAATAAATTACAACTCATGTAATCCGTGATTTGTAATTAGAATGCATGTAAATTTAAACATAGTTCTTTTGATTGATCAGTTGACAATGACTTTCGAAACTTAAAACTCTTATGAGATATTCCATATTAATCGATTTCTTCAATACATATATGACGGATTCTGATAATGTATTACAAATATTTTTGTCTGGGTTAACAAGATTCTAATTCATAAATACCATTAATTTATGTTTGATCATTTAAGCTTACTCAATAGTTTACCCTTGTGTTATTTTAAAAAGGAATCTGTGTGGTTATTTGAATACCGGTTTACCATGCATGTGGTTCTATTTTACAAAAACAGAATTTCGTGTGAAGTGATACACTTTAAACAATATAAGACATTTTTAACTGTATAATTTACAAATTTAATTTGTATGAATAATCGAATTTATGTTTTTTTGTGATTCTTCGCAGAGAATCCTTAATTAGAGTCGACGACATTTTTATGTATAACTATACACGATTTTGAAAGGTAACACTGAAAATTAGATTTTTAATTTTTAATGTATACAAATTACAACCCACTTCTAAATTTCTAGAAATTTACATTTTGTGAATATCATTTTAAATGATTAACATATAAACAATTTTCTATTCATATATTTCTGTTCCTTCAAACTTTGAAATAGAGAATTGTGACTATTAATCTATGTAAGTATAGAGCCCATATGCATCTTTATCTAAGCTATGTCCGAAACTTTAGAATCTTTGAGTGTTTAAACAATTAAAATTATTTTGGTAGCATATATGATGCAGTAAACCTTGTGTTATTATTTGATGGTTTGGACATGAACTTTAACAACCTGAAAAGTACCCTGGGTTACAAAATATAAGCGTTGAACGTAATATATCATACATGATATGCATACTTCATAATTAATTCTTTCAGTGTCTGCTTTTCTATTCGGAATGCAGATCACAATACCAATGTACATTTTAATCAAGAACATTAATTTTAACGTAGCCTCGTACATACCAAGGACCCAACGTTTAGGTCTTAGTAAATCATGGCCTAAAGTTCTAAAGTTAAATTCATACCTCTATTATGCATGGCTCGCGAAATCACCGATTCGTCGATTTGAATAATGATTCCTGGGCCACCCAACGTTAGGTTTAGTGTGGATAGTCTCCATGAACATATGTAACAGTTATCATTAACTTAACATTTCTACATGATTTTGTCATTTTTGCTGATGTCGTTGGCGATATCGACAGAAATGACGCTATTAAGATTTGATTATGTGCCCACATACGGACCACCCATAGAAATTTCCTAATTGGAACGTTGCCGTCCTTTAGGAATGAGCCTGATAATTAGTGACTAATCTCACCAGATCTTATTGATTTCCTCGTATTGCATCTGTTACAGACGAAATTGATCTGATAGTAGGGATATTGTTTATTTAATAATCTAAAAATCCATACCTTATCGGAAACGTCATTTCTTTGATTTTCGACGTTTTTTGTGAACATTGTTCGTATAACATCTCTTCTGGCAGTATTCCATAATGCCTTAAAAATCCAAAAGAATTTACATCGTCAGAAGCAATTTAACAGAATGCATCGAAATCCATCATTACGCCGAAAGTTTAGCTCGCGCATAAAAGTTACGTCAAGTGGAGTCTACCCGAAAATTCTTTCATATTTCATGATTCTGTTTATATTGGAAATGTACCAACATGATGTTTAGTAGCTTAACGCGCTTTTTGATCGAATTAATCTTTATAGTTTTCTTTGCATTAGTCATTATAAAATCGATGTCTTCATCATTAACGTAAAAAAATTTGTTATATCGCAGAGGATCTTCTCCAGAAATTAGTATTAATCATTTTAATCATCTGAATATTTGCTGAAAAAACTCATATTTTATTATATTCGCAGTGATAGAATTATGTAAAATATCTATTTTTTGCACTTATAATATCATTCTAATTCAGAAAATTATGTTAATATAGACCAATTATCTGTTTTATGGGTAATTTTCAATCCAATATATAATAAATTTTCCTACAAATTTAAACGTTTGTAAAACAGTTTTAATTATTTTTGACAAATTTAGATCCATGTTAAGACTGTCAATATGATTTCATCATGTAATTTATTCCTTTATCCACTTTATGTCCAATTGTATTTATGCATTTTGGCAATACCATTAATTTAATTAATTATTTTTGGTATGCTTTTTAGATCATGAGATTGGTAATTCTTAAGGTGGCACGAATTTTCAATAGTAAGGCAGAAATTCATCTTACAAATTCATTCTACATGAATCGCGAATGTCATTCACTCTGTACCTGTTTAATTATAGTCACAAATATCTTGCAATTAAAGTCGTTTATGTGATTAAAAATCAGGTAAATTTTCAATTATTAATTGATATTTTTTGTAAAATTTAGCATATGATAAGCATAGGATCTAACATTAAGCCGTTTCCCGTTCAAGATGTCCAACTTTCCGATACAGGGGATTCAAAAGTTCCATTTTATGTTTTTTATCAGAAAGTGAATGATAAATTGTGAAGAGAAATTAGCTGTTAGAATCAGGCCATTCTTAGTAAATGACCTCTCATATTGGACTTGAAAATCAAACCACATATTTTCAAAATGCTAAAAGATAGAATGTTTATTTAACTTGATTTATTTTTTAATAATAAGAATACAAAATAATTAATTTTTGAATTTATAGCTCGTAAAGTTGGACATCTTGAAAGGGAAATGTGTACATTTCGTGATTCTTAGGATATATAATAATTGAAATATTGATGCTTACGTTATTGAAAATCAATGTGAAAAATTTATCGAAATGAAAAATGAAGCGTGGTTAATTGTAAAAATTTATTGACATTGTACAATAAAAGTGTGCCTGGACGATATATATTAATTGACGAATCCAATGATACAGCTGTAGCAACGATTTTATATTTATTAACACGAATCAAACCATCTTTTTGAATAAACAATATTCTTAATATATAATATTCTTAATATTACCAAAGATGTATACAGATATTTTTTTGATAGATGATGGGCTGTCAGAATTTACAAAGTTATTACTTAGCATGATTTATCATTTCGTTCTTCATGGTCTACCTTTTACATGATGATCGTTTTCCTAATATATTTCATTCGAGATCTCTTCATGTTAAATTGTTTAGTGGAAATTACACACTGATTTGAAAGTATTATTTTTTATACCTCTGAACACTCTGGATCATTGAGTAAGAATTTTTAGATTCATTTATTGATATATATAAACATACATTTTATACGATATGCAAGCCAATTTTCGATTTGCTATTTATATTGGGTCATTCTCTAATGGTCCTAACATAATTGAAAATACAGATTGATTACATTTTCTTTTCAAAATTCAAATAAATATTTGTTATGTTAAAACTACACCGATAAAAATTTGTCATGTAAAAATAGGCAGGGTATAGTCTTTAAGGTATAATTAAAGCTTATTTGTATAAATGAAGTGGATGAATACTGTAAGCTATCAAAAATATAATTAATAACTGCAATGTGGTTAGTAGATTAAGATCATAACATTGTAACATAGCTCGACATTTAGTATGTTGAAACAATGCTGTCGTTATATTAATATTTCATAGTCTTGGGAGATTAAAAAATTAATGGTTTATGAATGCATAAAATAATATATGAAGAATTAATAATAACGTGTAAAAATGTTCAGAAAAATTCAATATATTTAAAAAATACAATTGTGTTAATTATGACAGCTTTTTTTGCCTCACTCTATAACATTCGTATATTTCATCCCCTCATTAAGATCATATAAATCATAAAATCATATTTTTTATGTTAGATATGTCGCTATACTACTTTAATATAAATACGAATCAACAGTTTTTGAAAATGGTATTTTATTCTGCATGATTAAATCATTCGTTAAATACCAAAGAAAAATGTTTTATATAAAACCTGAAGAAATTATGGGTTATTCAATCTTTTACCCCTGTAACCTATATCACATTGATGACTAATGATTATGCATCAAATCATAAAGATTTTATGGTAAAAAGTCTTCAATCCATTTTTGTGTTTTCAAAATACAACTTTAAGATTTATTATCTTCTTTATAGTGACAATTAGAAAAAATGTTAAATTGTGTTAAGATTACTACACTTTTACTATTCTACATTTATTAATCAGAAAATATATTTCAGGACAAATAAAGAGATTTTTAAATATAATATTTTTGATATCAAGCTTTCATGAATTTATGACGCTGACATTAATCTATTTTTAGAACTTTAAAATTATCGGCTATAAATAGTAAAATATTTCGTATGGATTAATAAAACACTTATGTGTTTAGATTGACATTGAACAAATGAACAATTTATCATCTAAATTTCTTAACATAAAGTCATTGATTCAAAATATGGGTTATTACGAATGGTGACACATATCTACATCACTATTTTATGACTGATGGTTAGTTGTCTTGGTCGAAGTAAACGATGTTTGGATTTGTCCTGCTAAAAGCAACATTTTGATTTTTATTGGTTATACGTATTTTAATTTTATTGATTATCAAATAAATCTATGATAGGTTCACGAATACTTATACTTTGTTTTTCATATCTGTAATCAATAAAGTCATTTAAGTTATGATATTAATGAAGTTTAATTTGTAGATTTATAATATACTTAAAATACGTATTAGATTATCATTTATCAACATGTAAAATGAAATATCAGATGTTTCGAAATTCGCCTGTACTACCGAATGAAAACGCAATCGAACGAATGGTTAGAATAATTTACAGAAATTTAAATTCAATTTTCAGCTGTATATATAAAATGCAAGTTATTCAAATTCTGGAAAGGTAAATATTTATATACATTTATAACGATAAAATCATATCTGAACTGATCACAATGACAGATAATAGTTAACTACCACTGAAGAATTTATCTGATAAAAACATGCAAATAAATGATTTCATAAGTTAGGAGTATTTTTGACAATATTTTAAATGAGCTCTTTCTTGAATTACAAAAATTCTCATTAAACCGGATGGGAAATTTTGATCGTTCGATATATACTCGATGATATTTGTTCATTACTATCTACAATAGAATATAGAGTTTTAATCAATATGGTATATTATTTACCATATATGTTAATGCGCATGTAATTAATAATAAATATGGCTCAACATTTCACGGATAAATTGACAATTCATAAATTCAATCAATATATTTTAAAAATCTCAAAAAATACTATGATCTTTTTATCTATTGATACAGGTATTTAAATTTGATAAGGTATGTAGATGGATGCATTTATGTACACCTCGACCATCACGTATAAAATCGAAACAATCATATATATACAATCTTTCGAGTTAATCTTACAACGGGTATCGCTTATAATTAAAAACAATTTACAGTTCTCTCTTATCGCTGAAATCATGGACCAAGGAATCTTCTCTCAATATTATTGCTTAATTACTTCTTTTGTAAATTAAAAAATATCAGACCTAGAGAATTTGAACTGTGACGTAGTGAAATGCAGAGAAATGAAAATTTGATAGATTTAATTTTTCGAATTCCGTGAAGTGCAGTATTTGATAAGTGTAGTTTGTCTGCCTTGTACTGATTTAATATTCATTATGAGTTCGATATTTGTAATCAACTTTAAAGAGATTCTCTTCATTCCCTGAATTCTGATATATACGTTATGAATCTTCATATCAGGCCCAATTTAATCAGTCCATAATATTTATCTTGCATTTCCTGATCGAATAAAAATAAGGTAAAATATTTTAGTACCGTATTCAATTATATATTTCGTGCTAACACTTTTGCCATTTAAAGATTCATTTTCATCTTCTTAAAGCTCTTCCATATATGATATCTTTGCTATAAAATCTTTAACTTTTCACAAATCTAAGTATATCGGCCCACTCATATAGGTCGATCGGCAGGGGAGAATATTTAAGAACTCGAACACAGTATTTTAGAAATATTGAGACAATCAGATAGCTAGCATTAAAAAAAGTAAGATTAAGACCTTTTGAACTTTCTGTCGGTTATAATATGTGATTATGATGTTTTTAATATCAACCAACAAGATATATTTCATAAAATAACGTGCCATTTATTGAAATTATTTCAATTTTTACGAAAACCTTTATTCATTTTCATCTTGGATTAGATATTAATTTCAGCACAACATCAGTTTGAAAGAGCATGATTTCATGTAAAATTCACAATTAATAAGATATTTCAATCGTTATGATTAAAATTACAAGGGTGTTAAAAAATATACCCACAGAGAGAGGACTGATTTGTGTTTATTATAAAACACGCAATTAGTAAGAACAATTATGGAATTATACATAAAGGCCTAATTCAATACTGATTACTATTTGAAGATTGTTTTCAAAAACCTCCCATTAAATCTAAAGATTTCCCTCCATCAAATAAAATATGTAGGGAAAATACAGTTGAAATATAAATAGTCGCATCATTTGTATATGATATAGATTAAAAAATGTAATATTTTGTCAAAAACTGATATGGTGCATTTATGAAAGTAATTTATAATCAAACAAATCTAGAAAACCATTTTTTAACAATTGAATGATAAATAATTATCATTGATTAAAGCTAGAATGAAAAATGTTTGAAAAAATAAATCTATTTGAAAATAGTTTTGATTTTGTCCATATATGCATAAAAAATTCATGTTTTATTTGTTAACCGTTTCTTGTTTATAAAATCGATATTATTCATGGTTTACAGATCAGAAAACACTTATTATATTCGAAGATCCCCTCTCCTTTTATTAATACTTCGACTAATTTTTGATTCATACTCTTGAATACATTTGTCAAATCTATGTCATGAATCAGAATTAGAATCGAGGAATTCGAATTTTATGAATGAATATTTAAATAAATTCAAATAGAAAACAAATGATCTTGGTTATTTCAGAATAATTGTTTTTAAGCAATTATGTCTAGGAATATGACCATCAAACTTTATTTTACTTAATAAAATCATTTGAGGAATAAAATGTTAATAATTACACATTTAAATTTCCAACCATCATATATATGCGCTCAAAGGTTATAATTTTATCAATAATCTATTCAAGAGATTTCAAGCAATTCTGTTTCAATAACAGTTTTATCATTACGTAAATAACGTAGATTGTTTACAATATCAAAAATCTATCGATATAAAGCAAAATTATTTAACTTTATTTCTTTGAATAATGTAAACCAATAAATCTTTCAAAATGACTGATCAGCACATCTATTCCAGTTCCATAAAACATATTATCGGTTTGTGTTACATGATTTTATAAATGAAAGACGTCAGTAATCTCATGAGTATATACAAACTATGAAATCAATTTCATGTTGTTTATTATATGATATCGATGAAATATTGAATAATTGTTAGAATAGTAATATCCATATTGATACTCCTTAATAAATTTTTAATAAAATGGCTATAAGAATAATTTATTGACTGTAAAAATCTGAATAGTATCGGTTTAGATGATATTAATATCTAAGATGATTCCTTTTCAGATATTTTTACATATGAAATCATCAAATCAGATATCATATCCCAAAATGAATTTCAGCCTAATGATACGAGTATCTCAGCATTCGAACGTAACAATTTTGACACATTTACACTCACACTTGGCATTACATATTTGTTGAATTCGCTCAAATCGATAAATGTAGGCCATGATAAATTTGTAATTAACATTTGTATACATGTTAAGGGATATTTAACAAATAATACTCATAAAATAACTTAATGACAACCGTAGACATTTTACCAAATACATGTTCATTTCTATGGATTTTAATATATTATATGTATATAAAAAATAAAGTAATGTCTTCTAGTAAATAACTGGGATTCGATTAACTCATTACGTCTATTGTGAAATGAATCGTAATTTACATAATATTGAACCTTTTGATTCTTTCATGAATGAAACATTGTAGTTTGAAATTTTAGACTGTTTTTCCGAATTGAGATACATAGATATGACCATATTAGAGTTCGTTGATATCAATGAAAAAAAGTCATTCTGATATTTACAATCTTTTAACTGTAAAACGAATTTATTTTAGATCACGGGAAATGTTTAATGGTTTAATCATGTTTGTATTGATGCTGATATAAACGATCAACATAAAAATGTGCTGAAATATGTTATTTGAATATGTTAAAAATTAACACAGAATCAAACCAAAATCTATTTTTAGGCATAGATGCAATATGGGTTTATGATGAATATCCAGGAATCTCTTAGATGTCTAATGTTGGTAGAATTTTGATATTTGCAGTTTTAACTATTTTAATATTGACTTTTAGACATCTAAATTTGATTTTCTTGAAGAAATAACACTTAATATTCTGACAAGGATTAACAACCGAAGCTAATAATTATTTCCATTTTTATTATCAAATTGAATGTATTAAAAAATATGAAGAAATATTCAATCTCAAAATATACGAGTATATTTATATTAAAAAGTTTACTATAAATTTACATAATTAGATAATCAAAAATTAATATTTCTCTGCTAGTAGCAATTAAAAATATCAAAAAATTTATCTAAGTTTTGTTTTCTTTAGAAACTGTATGTTGGATTGCGAAATTTGGTAAAATGATTTTCTTTTTTTGGAGAATGTAAATGATGACGACTATAAACAGAATGAGAATGATAGAAACTGAGAGACCAACAATCAGGTATACGATGTGTTTGCTCGTGGATTTACCTGGTTTGGCTGATATTTAAATAAATGATTACGTTTTGTGGTTGTTTTCGTCTTCGAAGTAGGCTCGATAATTTCCTATTTATCACAAAATATTAACCTCCATAACACATTCTGATTGTTCAGAATTCAAGAATTCGAACCGTAGATAGGTGAAGTTCATAAGTAGCGAACATTGAATTTCATTTATTTCAGGTAAAGTTATTAGAATGTTGTTATATGTGCAATTAGTCTGTCTGTGACCAATATAATAATCTTTCCGAGATTTATAACTGTAGTGATATTTCGTGGGGTCACCAGTTTTAGCTATGAGTGGTACATATATATCATTTAAAACCTGTATATCAACTGTGATATCTGTGAAACAATAAGATCCTTTGTGTATTTCCAACTGGAAATTACATTTCATGATGATTACATTTCCCACAAATTTGGATGAAAATGTTTGATCAGAGACAGATTGAAAAAAGGTTTCATCAATTTTCAGCCGTCTAAAACTATAAATATTATGTTTCTGTGTTAAATATAACATACATGGTCACATTGATCCATTAAATATCCATCGAATTCCAACCGATGAGTTGGATTAATGCTTGGAAAATCAAGAACGGTTGTATCACAAGTTTTTACCAATAAACACACTGAAAATGAGGTCATCTTTACCCAAAAATACTTTTGCACTATTCTCGAACATATAGAGCATTTGACGAGGAATTAATGATTACAATATAATAAATTACGGCTCTTTTGTAATCCATGATTTGTAATGATGTTTGTAATTTTTAACATAACACTTTTGAATTTACGGTTTTACGATGACTTTCGAAACTTATTTCTTCATGATATTGCTTTGGTATATATTTAGTCATAAATTATATAACATGTTCTGATAAGTAATTAAAATTATTTATGGTTGCGCTAACAAGCTTCTCATTCAATAAATACTAAATTTTATGCTTGTTAATTATGATGACCAATTTTTGAAAATTTTATTGTTTGTTTTTAAGGCACAACTTATGTAGTTGGTTAAAGGTTTACCTTGTAATTGGTTATACTTTTCTTATATCCGTATATGGTATGAACAGATACATTTTACAAATTATAAAACGTGGTTTGGCTGATATTTAAATAAATGATTACGTTTTGTGGTTGTTTTCGTCTTCGAAGTAGGCTCGATAATTTCCTATTTATCACAAAATATTAACCTCCATAACACATTCTGATTGTTCAGAATTCAAGAATTCGAACCGTAGATAGGTGAAGTTCATAAGTAGCGAACATTGAATTTCATTTATTTCAGGTAAAGTTATTAGAATGTTGTTATATGTGCAATTAGTCTGTCTGTGACCAATATAATAATCTTTCCGAGATTTATAACTGTAGTGATATTTCGTGGGGTCACCAGTTTTAGCTATGAGTGGTACATATATATCATTTAAAACCTGTATATCAACTGTGATATCTGTGAAACAATAAGATCCTTTGTGTATTTCCAACTGGAAATTACATTTCATGATGATTACATTTCCCACAAATTTGGATGAAAATGTTTGATCAGAGACAGATTGAAAAAAGGTTTCATCAATTTTCAGCCTTCTAAAACTATAAATATTATGTTTCTGTGTTAAATATAACATACATGGTCACATTGATCCATT
This sequence comes from Thelohanellus kitauei, assembly GCA_000827895.1. Lineage (NCBI taxonomy): Eukaryota > Metazoa > Cnidaria > Myxozoa > Bivalvulida > Myxobolidae > Thelohanellus > Thelohanellus kitauei. The sequence continues at coordinate 146,960 of JWZT01002658.1, forward strand.
AAATATCCATCGAATTCCAACCGATGAGTTGGATTAGTGCTTGGAAAATCAAGAACGGTTGTATCACAAGTTTTTACCAATAAACACACTGAAAATGAGGTCATCTTTACCCAAAAATATTTTTACACTATTCTCGAACATATAGAGCATTTTACGAGGAATTAATGATTACAATATAATAAATTACGGCTCTTTTTAATCCATGATTTGTAATTATGTTTGTAATTTTTAACATAAAACTTTTGAATTTTCGGTTTTACGATGACTTTCGAAACTTATTTCTTCATGATATTGCTTTGGTATATATTTAGTAATAGTTTATATAACATGTTCTGATAAGTTATTACAATTATAAATGGTTGCGCTAACAAGCTTCTCATTCATAAATACTAAATTTTATGCTTGACAATTATGATGACCAATTATTTAAAATTATATTGTTTGTTTTAAAGGCACAACTTATGTAGTTGGTTAAAGGTTTACCTTGTAATTGGTTATACTTTTCTTATATCCGTATATGGTATGAACAGATACATTTTACAAATTATAAAACGTAATCACCTGTATAATTTAAAAGCATACATGGTATAAATAATAGAATTTGTGTTGTATGTAATCATTCGCAGGAAATCGTCCACTTGCATCTAAAAATTCAGTAAAATTACACACGATTTTTTAGTAGAAAACTGATTTTATTGATTCAATGTTTTTAATTTAATCACAAAAGCCACCCACATTTACAAAAGCAAAAAAATAACGTGTGACGAATATAATGTGTAAATAACATACGGATAACCATTCAACTGTACAAATGTTCGTGCTCCTACAAACGTGAGAAGTCGGGTTTTGACTATTAACCGTTTTTAGAATTTGAGCTTACGCGTATTTTTATAATAATCATGCCTCATACATCAGAATCTGAGAGTTGGTTACAAAAGAAATGATGTTGTAAACATAAATAATGCAGTAAACGTGCAATTTTCAGATATTTCGGCCATTGATTTTTAAAAACCTGTCAAATATCCAAGGTTTAACATAATATATTGCTTAAATGTTTTGCAAATTCGTTTTATATTCCCGTTGTTTATGCAATCAAAAATCAGTTTATATTTCTTCAATATATTTATAATATCACATCCATGATTTTATGTTTTGGTAGTTTCACACGCTTTTGGATAGCATTTATCGTATTTTCTATTTTTCTTTCAGAAAGCATTTGAAAAATCTTTGTCTTCTCAGTAAACGTCAATAGTTTTATAATACCATAGATGATATGCTTGCTAATGAATTATCGTATATTTTACTTATATGATTGTTATTGGATTTTTATCTGAAAAATCTCATACAATTATATTCAGAGCGATAATATTTGGTAAAATATTTAGCTTGGGAACTATATAGTCGAATTAAAATTAAGTAACTGATGTTCATATTGACATCATATCTATTTTATGAGTCTTTTTTGTCCTGTATATGTTAATAGTCGCTGAAATGTTTACATTCAAAAAAAAGTAACTTTTTATTCGTTTGGATTCGTGTAAAGCATGTGAAAATCATTTCAACATGTAATGATCTCATTAAAATATAATTTGCTCATTTATTGCTATACAAAACATATTTATAAAATCAATCTTGAACTTACGTAATAATTCACCTTGTTACTTAATCCATTATAAACAACATGTGCGATTGTAGTTATGATTTTTGGTTATAATATTAATTAAAATGTATTATTGATACGTTACATAGATTATGTGATTTTTGATCACTACGAGTACATGAATTTTAAATTGATTAGCGTAAATTCGTGTTAAGAATTCATTCAACGATTATTTTAAAAGTTAACCATAGAGTACGTTTTGAATCGCAGTCATAAATATTCGTTATTTAATGTTCTTTATGGTATTCTAAAATCATTTTATTTTGTAATAATTTATTGAATTATTGTTTTAAATTTTGGAAATTACAAGCAGAGATTCGATAATCACAGTTTTACTAATATTTATTAAATTTTGTAATTTAACTATTTTACAGATTTTTTTT
>JWZT01002658.1:153094-170072 GCA_000827895.1 Thelohanellus kitauei
ATTTTCCAAGCTCTACAAAAATGAATAAATTCTTTTAAATATTAACAATTTCGCTAAGCTCAATATAGCCGCCCACTCTCATTACTCGATAGGTAGAGTGAATATGAGAGCTTGACAACCTTTGTTTCGCACTATTGACACAAAAAGAAATATGAAAATAAATTTTAAGATTAAAGAATTGTTGAACGTTAATATCGGTGATATTAATGTGATTCAGATTGTCTTAATAACAATCCATACTAATTATTTTAGGAAAGCGTCTCAATTTTTTAAAAAACCTTTCGAGTTTTTGAAAAAACATTTGTTTGTTTGTATGTGAGATTTTGTATGAATGTAATAAATAAATCTTATGGACAAACATTATTTCATGTTACAAAACATCATCAATAATGTCTTTAAATCGTCATAGTTATATTTACAATTTCTTTAAAATGTATAAATAAAGATGAGACAGATTTTTGATTGATATAAAACGAAAGATGAGTAAGCATAATGCCTATATCATATACAACTGAACAATTCAATATCAATTTCTATTTGAAGTTTTTCTTTGTTGATATCCGCCAATCGCCGACAAGCTTTGATCCATACCAATAAATATATGTGGTAAAATTACAGTTGTTACATAAAAATGGCATTATTACTTGATACAGATTTAAAAAGTATGTTTTTAATATTTTTTCTTCAATAGTGTCCTGCTTGATTGAGATGTAAAGATTTTTTAATGCAAACAAATCTAGAAAATCTAATAAATAATTATAGGAAAATCAATTATCTATGATATACCCGAATTTTAAAAACATCAGAAAGAAAAATCTTTTTGTATATTTGTTTCGACTTTCGCGAGATCATTAAAAACCATATGAATACGTAACAGGTTTCGTGTTTGTAAAATCGATGTGGTTCAAAATTTACTATTCAGAAAACTTATATGATCTTGGAATATTCTCCACTTCATATAATCATTCTCATGTTTGATTTATGCAAACATTAACACATATGTCAAATCTTTGTAATAATGTGAATTCTCATGGAGGAATTCGCTTTATTGAATTAATAGTTTCATGAAGTATATTAAAATATCAATATACTCGATATTTCATGTATCTGTCGAAGTGATCAATAATATACAGGAATGTGATCATCAAACATTTCAAATGTTTAATTAAAATTAAGAAGAATATAATTTAACAATTACACGTTTAGATTTCGAAATATCATGTATGCCCGACACATTTAAAATATTACCAAGAATATTTTAAAGATGTTTTATGAAATTTTGTTATGTTAAAAATGTTTTCTGAGAACAAAAATAAACGATTATTGGTAACATGATTGGATCTGCAGATAATTAGCAAATTATTAGAGATTTTTAATTGCATATAAACATCGATAATTAAATGGTTTAAAATGATTAATTATATCACATATTTTTTATACTTCAAATAATATATTTGCCTTTTATGTTGAACTTAACTTCGTAAGGTAAAGCACCAAAAACGCATACAGAAAATGGCTTTCATCAGAATTAAAAATAAATTTCATATTTGTTTTCAAATGGTATTGATTCAATATGGATGTATCTATTTTAAACAAAAATATCATTGGTATGTTTCTCCTTTATAAATTTCTTTAGAAAATAGGGTAGAGAATAATTGATAAATAGCTTGAGACTTCGAATGTTGCGCTTTATGTGATATTAATATCGAGGTAAAATCATTTCAGATGTTTTGATATGTGAAATGATCATTCAGATACCCTATCAAAAAATGAATATTCCGCTTAGTAATCCGATAATCTTCGGCCATGATTGTATCAATGTTGATACATTTACCTTCAGCGTAGCATCACATATTTGTTAAAATTCGCTCTAATAGATAAATTTGCGATGATTACATTGTAATTTACATTTGAATATCTGTATAAATATATTAAACATATAGAACAGTCCACCCCGGCTAAGGGCCTAGCTTCATGACCTGTAAAATCGTGCACTTAACCAGAGTGTGCAGATATGTGCTGTAAATATACAGAGTCACATAGAAACCGGACCAAAATTTTGCGTTAATTTAACCGGAGTTTGCGTTTATTTGGAGTGAACTTATCTTGAGTTGACGTACTCTGAAATAATACAATGACAGAACGGTAGATATTTTACTAAATATATGTCCCTTTATATGGATCTAAAAAAATATTGTATGTATATTTCTAATTAAATATCAATACATTCATCTAAGTTTTGTTTTCTTTAGAAAATGTATAAGGAATTGCGAACATTGGTAAAATGTGTCTCTTTTTATGGAGAATGTAAATGATGACGACTATAAATAGAATGAGAAGGATAGAAATCGAGAGTCCAACAATCAGGTATACGATATGTTTGTTCGTCGATTTACCTAGTTTGGCTGATATTTATATCAATGGTTACGTTTTGTGGTTGTTGTCGTCTTCGAAGCAGGCTCGATAATTTCCTAGTTATTACGAAATATTAACCTCAATAACACATTCTGGTTTTTCAGCATTCAGGAATTCGAACCGTAGATAGGTGAAGTTCATGAGTAAAGAACATTGCACTTCATTTATTTCATTTAAAGTAAATAAAATGTTATTATATGTGCAATTCGTCTGTCTTTTACCAATAAAATAATCGTTCGGAGACTTATAGCTGTAGTGAAATTTATCAGGTTCCTGATTTTTAGATCGGATGGGTAACCAGCTAGCATTTGTAACCTGTATATCCACTCTGATATCTGTGAAACTATAATATCCGTGGTGTGTTTCCAACTGGAAATAAAATTTCATGATGGAGATATCTTCAACCCATTTGGATGAAAATGTTTGAATCGTGACAGATTGATCAATAGTTTGAGAATTGGCAGTTTGATAGAATGTTTCATTCAATTCTTCCCCTGCAAAAACATGTTCAATTGATATCTTTGTTACATATAACCTACATGGTTACATTTATCCCTTACTAACCCATCAAATTCCAATCGATGAGTTGGATTAATGCTTGGAAAATCAATAATGATTGTATCAAATGTTTTTACGAATAAACACACTGAAATTACATGTCATATTTACCCAAAAATACTTTTACATTATTCTCGAACATATCAAGTATTTTATTAGGAATAAATGATTAATTTGTTAATAAATTACTGCTCTTATGTAATCCATGATATGTACTTATAATGTTTGTGATTTAAATCATGTGTTTTTAAAATTCGGTTTGCGATGACTTTCGACACTTTTATCTATGGTTAGATATTCCTTTTTGTCATAATTGGTATCGCATGTTCTGATAAAGTATTACAATTATTTAGGGTTGTGTTAACAAGCTTTACATTCATAAATACCACCAATTTATGTGTAACTAATTGAAATGACATTTTAGTGATAATTTTTTTTATGTGTTTCAAGCATAGCTTTCGTAGTCTGTACATCGTTTACGATTTAAATTATTATATTTTTCATGAATCTTTATCTGATATGAACGTACATTTTATCAATTACATGACATTTATATCTGTATTTTTTACAAACAGCATTTTTATAAATATTCAAATTTATGTACTATGTTATCATTCGTAGAAAACCTTCACAATGCTATGATAATATTTTTCTTAAAAATACACACGATTATATGAACAAAAACTGATTTTATTGATACAAATTTTTAAATTTGATCACAAAAACAACCCAGTCTGCAAAAGCAGACAATACCATTTTGTGAATATCATTTTTAAATAGTGTAGAGATGACCATTAAATGGTTCTCATGTTTCTGTTCCTTAAAACGTTGAAAAGTACAGAAGTGACTATTAACCATTTAGCAGGTAGAGAGCAGACTCTCAACCTTATCTAAATAATGACACATATTAATGAATCTGAAAATCTTGTGCAAAAACAAATGATTTTGTAAACCTGAATGATGTACTAAACGTGCAATTTAAGAAGAGATTTGTATATGAATGGTTCAGAATAACCTATATAATACTCATGATTTAACATATTATATTGCCTAAATGTAGTTTTAATTAGTTTTTATATTGTAAAATTATGTGAATTTTTTATATTCCAGTTCTTTATATAAACAAAAATTTCATCGATATTTCCTGAGTCTTTTTAAATCAAATGCACGAATTTTAATATTTTAGCTGTTTTCTACACTTATTGATCTGATTCATCCTATTTAGGATTATTCTTTCAATAGTTATTTTTAATTGATGTCTTCATAGATAACCTCCAAAGTTTCGTTTTATCATCGATGATATTGTTCTGAAATAGGTATGGTATATGTTACTCATTTGATTATGAGCTTAGTCAAACTCGAATGTCATTATATTCGTAGTTTTAGATTATGTGAAATATCTACTATCGGCATTATAAATTAGAATCCTAATCCGAAAATTGATTATATTCAAAAGTTATCTATTTTATGATTCCTTTTTTTTATCCTGTATTTTTAAATATTTTGTGATAAATCTCGATCTTTTCAAGCCTGTGAGAATCATGGAAAACCGTGATATAACTCATTATAAATATAATTTACAAATATTTTAGCTCCGGAAAAAATACTTATACAATTCGTGTTAAACATTCGTAATAATATATTGATTTCTGCTTTTCTTTAATATTTAGGACTAAACAACTTTAGATTACAGAATTACGTTTTTATGAATATTTTCGAGATAATATCATTTTACTACTGATTCAGACATTTTGGCAAAACAACCCGCAGTTTCATCGAAATAAAATGTCGCATCTTTATGTATTTTAATTTATTACAATTCCACCATGAAAATTAGTCACGTAAATAAAAAAATTGATGACTCACTGATAAAGCATTGAATAATATATCAATATTTTGCTTAAAACGATTTGAGCAATCAATTTGAGCCGAAAATCGTGTTTTTTCATATGCTTGAGCTTACCAAGGATGTATAAACTTTGGTTATGAGAATTTCTAAAATGAATTCTTTCATAAAATTTAGCATTTTATTTTTCATACACTTTTATTATTTGATTATTTAATTTAAATCGAGGAGATCTTCATTTATTGATGCTTTTGTGAAGTTTTTGACTCATTTCAAAAAGTTATTTTTTGTAACCCTCATAAAACTTTAAAGTATTGTTATCTTTTCCTAGCGAACGAATGCCGATTTGGTAACGTAGCTCTAGTGGGTAGAGGAATATGGGTGAATGTTAGCATATGTGAACCATGCACTACGCTAACTGTGCGCAGAATGGTGTCTCTCTTGAGTACTACCCTACAAGTACATGGATAACATCGCATTCGCGGTCGACGTAAAATTTCCTGCAGAACTGCACTGGTGCAGGTTTGTACTCGCAATTGACCGTTGCAAAAAAAAATTTTTGTATTTTTGATAGATTCTTTAGATGATTCTCATACATGAATGTTTTGTACAAATGTGCAATCCAATGAGGCATTCGCTTTGTTTCAGATATTTTTGCTTATTCTTTTGATATTCATGACAACAAAATACATTGGGGTTATCGATATCAAAATTACAGTAAAATATTTATGACGTGTATAATAAACAGGAAGAAAAATTGTAGATTCTAAAATTGACAGATTATTATCTATATTGGTTAGTTAAAGGCTGATTGATTTTTTGGAAGTACCAATATACTGTAAGCTATCAAAAAATATATTTATCATAGAAATATATTTAATATAATATGATCAGTGCTTTATATGATAACGCGGTATCTTTTGACGACATTTCGGAAGATGCAGTGCTTAAAACTAAGTTTTATTATCTAAGGAAATTTTTGTGTCGAAATAGTGTATAATTTCATAGAACAATGCATGATGAATTAATAATAACTTGTAAAAATTCTTCAGAGAATTGTCACGATTTTTATAGATATATCTTTTATTAATATGGAAATATTTCGTATTGATTTGACATCATTCAAACATCATGTTTTCAAGTTTCATTAATTTGAAGAATATGAACAATAAAATCATCTCATTAGTATTTATATCTTCCCATCCATATTTTAATCTTAAAATGAATGAACGACTTTAGATAATGATATTTCGTCTATCTTGCAGAATCTTTCGTTAAATATCAAATAAAATTGTCAAATTCAAATCCGAATCTATTTTAGACTCCAGAACATTTAAACCTGTTCCTTATATCACATTTCGAAATAAATCTCCTGTCATATTTAACATATATTTTCTGTATAAAGAGTCTAGTTCATCTTGTTGATTTGATAATATCACGTTTATACTAATCTCTTCGTTTAAAGTCAAAATCAGATTTATGTTATATTCCTTTGACAAATGTAACATATAAGCACAATTGTTTAATGTTAGTATCTTTTTCAAGGATTAAATATATCCAGATTTTATGAATTAATGACCCTCAAAATAACCATTTCAAGTTTTCAGATAAAATTTAGTGGTGTTTTAATTGATGAATCATGGAAATAAAATGATGTTTTATTGACTTATTAAAAATTTGAATTATTTACAGGGCATATTTATAAATTGTAGATATCGATTCAAAATAGAAGTCTTTATTGATGGTACACCTTTTAGTATCATCCATCTCTCATATTTTATACGTGGATTTCGACTTCTCAACAAAAAGATATTTGGATTAGTCATCCTAAAAACAATATTTTTGTTTAAATTTTATAGATTAATCAATCAATATTCCCATATCCTCTAAAAGTTTATTTGAGTGATTTTTTCAAACCTGAACCATAAAGTCTTTTTAATTATGATTGGATGAATTAGCTATTTGCATATTTTAATTCTTGAAAATTTTGATCAGTATATAATTCATCAGAAAATAAAATGAAATACCAGACGCTTAAAAATTGGTGTCTTAAGGATAAAACAAATTAACTCAACAATTAGTTGGTATTATATCAAAAATTACAAATTCAAATTTCTGTGTATATTTCTAAAATGAAAAATTTAAATGTTTGAAACTATATCATCATATTGAATATGATTAAAACAAAAGATAATATTTATCCAACACTTAAGAATTTATCTGATAAAATGGAGGCCAATAACAGATTTCAATCTATATGACTATATTGGACAATACTATGAAGGTATTTTGTCTTTTTTAATTATAGAAACTAAATCAGAGGAGAATCTTGTTTTTCTCTATTTATACTAGATGAGATTTGTTGATTATTATGAGAAATATAAAAATGAATATTAATATAAATATATAGAATTATTCGCAGTATCTTTTAATGCACATATATTTCAGAATATACTTTGTTGATACTTATACAATTGGGATTATCATATACAAATTCAAAAAATATTTTGGAAAAATCACAAAAAATAAGCGTTTTTCTCATTTTAAAACAGTATGCTTGACTCCGAGTGTTAAGTTGACGATGCCTTTTCGTGCAGCACGGAAATCACGTCTAAAGCAAAAAAATTTTATGCAGAAACCTTTAGGCTCAAGGTGACAAAACGTTTCGCTTATCATTCTAAAACATTACATTTTTTGGTTATCGTCTAAATCGTGCGTAAATGATATTTATATTGATGTTAATCATGAATTACTTCTTAAATATATTCTTGTGTTTATGACCTTAACAATTTTCAAATGAAGAGTGAAATTTACAGAAATTACAATTCGATTGCATAAATTATCGTTAAATTAAATGCAAGTTATGGCATTTGTTGTTTGTCTGTTTTTACTAAAAAATATTCATTTTTGATTAGAAAGTTGTTGTCTACTTTTTAACGTTTGGTTGCCTTCCCTGTAAACTGATATATGCGGGTAAAGAATCATTAACATCTACCTGCATGTTAGTAAACCAAAATGTCATGGTCCGTATCCTGATAAAAAATCAAATGAATGTCAAATATTTTTTGACAATATTACACAATATATTGATGCGCTAACAATTACAATGGCAAGTTTCTTTTGTTTTAAGGTCTAGAGAATAGGAATAATTAGCTCAAAAATGTTCACGGTTTCGCAAATCTTAGTATATCTTCTCACTCTCATAAATCGATGGATATAGTGAATATTTAAGAACGCGACAATAGTTTTTTCTCACTATTGAGCCAATAAAATATCTTTCAAATAATAAAATTAATGATAAAACATTTGTTTATCTGTATCCGAGATTAGGTAAGAATGTATTCNGATTAATGAAAATTGATTATATAACAATGATTATTCGGAACAAAAAAACGATTATTGGTTAACAAGCATCGATTTTCAGATAATCAGCAAATAATTAGATATTTATAATATTAACTACAATCGATCAATAAATGGTTAAAGATGATTTATCATAACACACTTGATTTCTCTTGCAAATAAACATATTATCTATCTGCCAAAATTGGCTTCACAAGAGATAGTGGCACCTGATATCATTTTCATTACTTTCTAGAAATATTTGAAATAAATTTCATATTGGTTTTCATTTTATATTGATTAAATAGTGATTAACATGTTTGATCACAAATATCCATGTTATGTTTCTCCTCAATAAATGTTAAAGAAAAAAAGTGGTGCAATAATTGATTAATAGTTTGACTATTGTAATGTTGAGCTGTATATTATTTTAATATCTGAGTAAAATCATATTTAATCAATAATTTTACATGCAAAATCATCAAATCAAATACTATACACAAAAAAATGGCAATCTTTAACCGATAAGGTATGCCTTTGAAAGTAACAATTTTGATGCATTTACCTTTGAACACTGCCTCACGTATTTGTTGTATTCAGTCTGATCGATAAATTGATGTTATGATAATTTTGTAATATACAATTGTACGATTCTATCAAGATATTAAACATAATATACTAAAAAAATAACTTAATGATATAACGGTGGCCATTTTATCAAATATATATATATATATCGATTTTTAAGGATGTAATCAACGTATTATATTTAAATTAATAAAATATAAATACTTGTGGTTAATAACTGGTATTCGATGATCCTGTTACGTCTATGGTATAGAGAATCTAAATTTATATTATATGTGACATATGATTCTTACTTCGAATGTAATACGGTCGTATGAACATCAAGATTGTTTTTCAGAATAGATATACATAAAAATAACTATATTCGGAGGCCTTTCATATCAAACAAACAACTTAAAATTATGTCTATATATTCAATGGTTTAAACTAAGAGTGAATTCGAATTTATATGCTCTTCGGGAGACATGGACAAGTGGTTAATTGACGTTATACATATATATTTTTAAAAGTGTCAACAGAAAATATTCTTAAAGATGTTTGGTAAATAGATTAAATTTTAACATAAAATAAAACGAAACAATATTTTTGGGCATTAATGTCGAAACACTATTTGTCGAATTTTAAGGAATCTCACCGATGTCTAATGGTGGATAGATTTTTATAAGGTCAGACTTTCTCTGCATCAATACTTAATGTTGTGATGTTGATTTCTAAGTTAGATTTTCATGAAGAAGTGACGATTTAAATTCTGACAATGATTAACTACTTCATGGAATAATGATTTCAATTTTTACTCAAAAACATTAAATATATTAACCGGGAATAAGATGTTAAAAAAACAAAAATCAGGATATATTAATTTATTCGTTGATGATTGATTTACTCAATTAAATATTGGTAAAATCTCATTTGTATGGGTAGGAATTAATTAAATATCAAAAGAATCATCTAAGTTTTGTTTTCCTTTGAAACTGAATGTTGGATTACGAACTTTGGTATAATAAGTTTCTTTTTGTGGAGAATGTAAATGGTGACGAGTATCAATATAATGAGGATAGAAACTGAGAGCCCAACAATCAGGTATACGATGTGTTTGCTCGTGGATTTACCTGGTTTGGCTGATATTTAAATCAATGGTTACGTTTTGTGGTTGTTGTCGTCTTCGAAGTAGGCTCGAATAATTTCCTATGTTTACAAAATATTAACCTCCATGACACATTCTGATTGTTCAACATTCAGGAATTCGAACCGTAGATAGGTGAAGTTCATAAGTAACACACATTGCACAGCATTTATTTCAGATAAAGTTATTTGAATGTTTTTATATGTGCAATTTGTCTGTCTTTTGCCAATAAAATATTCTTTCGGAGACTTATAGCGGTAGCGGTATTTTTTGAGGTCATCACTATTAGCTCGGATAGGTAAATATTTATCATCTGTAACCTGTATATCAACTGTGATATCTGTGAATCTATAATATCCTTGGTGTATTTCAACCTGGAAATAAAATTTCATGATGGAGACATCTTCAACCCATTTAGATGAAAACGTTTGAATCGTGACAGCTTGATCAATTGTTTGATAATTGACAGTTTGATCAAATGTTTCATTCAATTCTGCGCCTCCAAAACGATGAATAATAGATACCTTTGTAACATAAAACATACATCGTCACATTTATCCCTTACTAACCCATCGAATTCCAATCGATGAGTTGGATTAATGCTTGGAAAATGAATAATGATTGTATTACAAGTTTTTAGCAATAAACACACTGAAATTACATGTAATATTTACCGAAAAATACTTTGACACTATTCTCGAACATACAAAGCATTTTACGAGGGATTAATGATTACAGTTTAATAAATTACGGTTGTTGTATAATACATGATTGGTACTTATGATGTTTGTAGTTTTAAACATAAAACTTTTGAATGTTCGGTTTTACGATGACTTTCGAAGCATATTTCTTCAGGATATTTATCTTTTTCACATCCTTTATATAACATGTTCTGATAACGTATTACAATTAATTTTGTTGGATTTAAGAAACTTCACATTGATAAATAGCAAAAATTAATGTTTGACTAATTGTGTTAACAATTATTAAAATTTTGATTGGTTGATTTTAAGACATAGCGGGCGTGGTTAGTTCGTGGTATACCATGTATGTGGATATATTTCTCCTAAATCGGTACATGGTATGAACACATATATTTTACAACTTAAAAGACGTTGTTACCTGTATAATTTACAAACTGGAGTTATATAAATAATCAAACTTATATAATCATTCGCCGAATATCGTCAACTCGCATCCACAAATTTTTCCTTAAAAATAACCATCATTATTTTAATAGAAAACTGATTATAAGGTTTAAGATTTCCAACTTCATCAGAAAAAGAACAATCTTATGCAAAATAAGAGAAAACCATTCGGTGAATATCATTTTAAAATGATGTTCACATAACCATTAAACTGTTCTCCGTTTTCTGATCCTTTAGGCTTTGAAATGTAAGAATTGGACTTTTAACTGTTAAGCAGGTATAGAGCAGACACGCAACTTTATCTAAATCATGATCCATACTTCAGAATCTGAGAGTCTGGTTACAAAACAAATGATGTTTTAGACATGAATGATGTTTTAGACATAAAGGATGCAGAAAACATGTATTTTTTAGATGTTTCAACATGATTTTTTTTTAAACCAATATACTACTCAAAATTTAACATATAATATTGCTAATATATAGTTAAAATTAGATTATATATTGTAGAAATATCTGAATTTTTATATTCGGATCTTTGGCCACGTAAAAATTCATTCATATTTCTTGAGTGTATTTATTTTTAATCCACGTATTTTAATGATTTATTGGTTTGCCACCCTTTTTGATCTGATAAAATATCTTTCAGATTTTTCTTTCAACTAGTTTTTGTAAATCGGTGTCTTTTCAGAAAACGTCAAAAAATATGTAATATCATAGATGATATTCTTCTGAAATGAGCATGATATATTTTACCGTCCTGATTGTAGATATGAAAAATCAATTTATATTTATATTACAAGTTATAAATTGTGTTAAATATCTAGTATTGGCTCTTTATAATAGATTCCCAAAACTGTTTATATTTACAAGTTATCTATATTATGATTCATTGTTTATCTGTATTTGAAAATTTCCCTACATATTTTAACTATTTTTAAATGGTGTAAAATTTTTTTGATAAATCTCTGTCCGTGCTAAACCTGTGAAAATCATTTCAACATGTAATGTATTGCATTAATAATATAATTCATGCATTTTTGACCTCCAGAAAAACATACTTATACAATTCGTGTTTATCTCGCGTTATAATTGATGGATTTCGTCTTTTCTATCAAAATGAGGATTACAAGCTGAGATTCGACAATTACATTAGTCTAAGTCTTTACTAGATGTTATTTGTAACTAGTGATGCTAACAGTTTTAGAAACGAATTCGACATTTTTATCTAAATTAAAAATAAGCATTATCTATTATTTAATTTATTGGGATTAACCATATAAATCAGTTGCGTCATTAAAAATGGACTTGAGGGCTCATCTGATAAAGCTTTAAGAGCTTATCAATATGAGGGTTTTAACGATTAAAGCTTTCAATCTTAGGTAGAAATTTGTTGATTTGTAATTTTCTTAAGTTTATTAAGAATATATATTTTGCATTTTCAGATTTAATGAAATGTACTCTTTCACAAAGAATTGCATTTAATTCCTCATACGTAAAATTTTATTAGCTGATCAGTATTGAATTGTATTTAACTCGAGAATTTCTCAAAATTTTGATAATTTGTGTGAGGTGATTTACTAATTTTAAGAAGTATTTTTTTATAACCATCCGAACACATTTGATATAATGTACGGCTTTTTGATAGATTCATTATATGATCAAAAACAATCTTTTCGTGTTGATCAATGTGTAGACGAAAGTTGCATTTTATTTTGCGTAGCGATTTTGGCTTATAATTTTTAGATAAACGTAAACAAAAAATATGGTTGATCGTCGTCCTAATTAAAGTAAAAAAGTGGTGTCGTGAAAAATACACAGGAATAAAATTCATCGTGTAATAATATGCTTAATATACTTTTTAAGTTTTAATTCAAAGCTGAGTGAGAAAAATTAAGTACATGGATACTAAAAACAGATTACAACAAGATAATTTATCCCGGCAATATACTTGGTACAGTAAAATCATCGCTTTTAATATAAGTCGAGAATGACTGAGTACGTTTTTGACGATGAAGTCATCTCATTAGATCAAATAGTCTTTGGAAATCTGATTCCAAATGTTATATTATCTCACAAAATATTACTTGAACGATTTACAATCACGTGTACAAATAGTTCAGAGAATTTCACTATATTTGATAATTACATATGTGTTTATTTAAACATATTTTTACGACCTCACTCTTTATCATTCGCTTTTGATATCATTTTTATTACGATTATATAAATTCATATCATTTTTATTTTTGACGCGCGCTTCATATCGTAATATTTACAAACGATTTTAGTGAATGATGTTTCGTTAAACTATGATATCTCTCATTAAATATCACATGAAATAATCATAATCAATTCAGAATAAATTATGGGTTATTAAAAATATTAACACATGTATCAATTAGCACATCTATTAATAATTTTCATGCATTAAATCATAAATATTTTCTGTAAACAGGCAAACATCCGTTTAAATGTTTCGTCAATATTACGTTAAAATTAATCCACTTTTTAATAGTGAAAATCACAATTATGTTAATTTCTATGGACATAATGTATCTCTGTCATCGTAAATTTTTTGAATACAAAAATCCGTACAACAACTTAAAAAAAGATTTTCAACGAACACATTTTATTTCAGGCTTTGGTGAATTTCTGACGTATACATTAATAATTTATAGATATTTCAAATTATAAATGTAAAATAGTAGGTTTTTTCTAACGAATATGCATATGAAACTTTAATATTTTCAGATTTACAAATAAAATGATAAATTCAACGATTTACAATTCCAATATATTAATTGAACTTTTTGATTCGCAATATGTGTCTTTATAAATGGTACAACAAATATTATCATCGTTGTGTCATGAATGATTGTTACGTTTTTAGGCTGGCAGCAAAGAGATCATTTCATTTATCTGCATCTGAACAAAATATATTTGTCTACAATCTTTATTATTCTATTTAATTTTATGGATTTACCGAACAATACTCTCATATGCTGATAAAAACTTATTTCAATACTTTTTTCATATACGCGAATTACTCAGTAGTTTAGATTATGATTTGGGTAGATAAAGAAGTTAACTGAACCAATAGTTGGTATTATTTCCCGAATTTCAAATAATTTCAGCTGTATTTCATATTTAAAATAAACGATTCATGTAAAATGACAAATTTTTCATATATTTGAAACGATGCCATCATATATTAACTTATGGTAACAACAGATCATAGATATCTTCTACAAAATAATTTATCGGATAAATGGCATCGCACTACAAGATGCCGAACTACCTGACTATTTTTGACGAAATTATAAAAATATAGTTTCTTTAAATAAAGAAATGCTCATTAAACCATACTGGAATAGTTGCTCCAATTATTTATACTTATGGATATTTTTTGACTGTGATGACAAATATAATATATTTTAATATAAAATTATAGAATTATTCTAAATATCTGTTAATGTGCATATAATTGGGAAAAAATTGGTTAAAAACCTTTTAATTCAAGCGGTGGTTTAAATATTCTACTCAATATATCAAAATACCTAAAAATCGCGATTTTGTTCAATATTGAAGCTGTTAGTTTGAATCGGAAGGTAAGGTGATGAAGGAATTTTTATGCAGCACGACAATGATGTTTATAATCGATAGAATGATAAGTATGGATATTAACTTTTCAAAAATCATGTTTTTAACCTTTTATCTTGAATGACAGGCCGTTTTTCTAATCATTTATAAGACTTTACATTTCGAAGGCATTGTCGGAATCATTGAATAATGGACACATCTGTTGAATTAATTGTTCAATTACCTTCTATAAAATATTCTGATAATTCTGGTATCGAGAATCAGAAATTTGATGACTTAAAATCAAGAAAAGCGAACATTCGATATAATTAATCCCGGTCTAATTTAAATAAATTGTCTGAATTGCCTGTAATCTAACATGTTTCGGGTCATACATATTTATATCAAATCTGATATTAGTAAACATATAATGTTTATCGCGTTTTTGCAGATAATAAAAGATATTTTTTAATATTTGTTAACCCATATTCACATACGGTATTTTCAGGTGTAAAAAACGCAACCCTATATAAGCCAAACACGCCTAAATTTTTGATGAAAATTGTATAGATAATATCTCTGAACATTACATTCCAATGTTCTGTTTAGTTAATTAAAAATTGGAAGAATATTTTTTGAATAATTATGCATTCGAATTTCTTACGATCATTTATATGCACTAAAAATTTAAACTTTTATCAGGTATCATTTCAAGACATTTCGAGCAATTCGCTTTCAATATTTGAGTTTTCACATTATGAGAATAACATTTATTGATTAAAATGTAAATAGACGTCAGATATAACTTAAATAATTAAACATGTTTAATTTGAAATAAAATCAATAAATAAATGGTTCCAAATGATTAATTATATCACATATTTATTACAATTAAATAAAAATTTAGATTATTGGATGAAACAACTTCACAATAGAGAGAGGCACTAAAAACTTATGTTATGTTCATGACTTTCAACAATATTTGATATCAATTTCATGTTGGTATTTAAATGATATTGATTTAATATATATGAACCTATTATAACACTAATATCTAAGTTATGTTTCTTCTATATAAATTTTTAGGGATATGTCTTTATTATTAATAATTTATTCATAGTTCGTGAATGGTAATGTTTCGTTATATATAATATTAATATCCTTTTATAATTTTATTTCAGATATTATGACATGTTAAATGATCAATTAGTTATCATATCCAAATATAAACTTCAGCGTATTGATATGATTATCAAATCTTACGGCATTAACAATTTTGATACAGTTTACATCCTATAATGCATCATGTATTTGTTGAATTCGCTCAATTTGATAAATATAGGCTTTGATCAATTTGTTATTCGAATTTGAATGTCTCTATGAAGATATTAAACATATAATACTCAGAAAATAACTAAATCATATAACGGCATACATTTGCTAAGAATATGTCAATTTCTATTGATAAAAACTACATATTGTATTTATATTTATCAAAAATACTAATTGGAATGGTTAATAACTGGAATATGAGGATTTAATTACTTCAATGGTTTTGCGAATGTAAATGTAGATTAAATTGAGCCTTTTATGATTCTTAGAATACAATACTGTAGTGGAACTGTGAGTGTTTTTCAGAATAGAAACACAGATATAACTCTTAGAATTCATTTGATACCAAAAGCAGGACATAAAAAATATGAGGATGTTTTCAATCGTTAACATTAAAAAGTTATTAGAATACTGCCTCAATTCAGAAGGAACCTAATGGTGTTTAATGTCGTTTTTATTTATGTTAATCTAAAGTTTGAAGATAAAAATCTGGTTAAATGTATGTGAATATTTAAAGTCAATAAAAAGTACAAACAATGGCTTTTTAAAGTATTGACGTAGAAATAGTGTTATGGGCACTTTCAAAAATCTCAGGGTTATCTTATGGTTGTCAAATATTTATATGTAGAGGTTTTCTCTATATAAAAGTCGAATATTGAATTGTTGATTTCTAAATTTGCTTTTCATGAAGTAATGAAGCTTTAAATCTTGAAAAGGATTAACTTACGCAGTCAATGATTATTGCTGTTGTTATTCACAAATTGGATCGATGAACCAATATGAAGAATAAATAATTATAAAAATTAGGATGTCGATTCGTATTATATATAATGAAAGCATATTGACACAATTAGGTAATAAAAAATATTCCATTACTCTACTGGTATGAAGTTCTAAAATATCTATAAAATTATCTATATTTTGTTTTCTTTTGAGACTGTATGTTTGATTGCGAACTTGCGCAAGATGAGTTTCTTTTTATGGAGAATGTAAATGATGACGACTATAAACAGAATGAGAAGGATAGAAACTGCTAGCCCAACG